>JAHWXV010309263.1:0-10205 GCA_024586415.1 Phrixothrix hirtus
CCGACTTCATTATTGACAAAAATAAATTATAGTACATTAGATGTAAGTATTGGTATGACCAGCAGTGGAAAGTAGTTTTTTTCGGACAACCATTGTTGCTCTCACTGTACATGCAAGTGCTACGCTACTTTGGCGATTTTCTTGCATTTATTGCATTTAATATAAGTTTTTATCGCAGCTAAAAGCAAAAACCTTTTAATTGTAACGGATTTATTATTAGAATGATAAAACTTACACTTTTCAGTTTTCATTTGACCGACAGCAAAAGTTTGCAGAAAAATCTTGAATAAATTCTAGCCTTACTTGTAATTGATATTTGCAATGATTAATTTTATTAAGCTTATTTAACGATTATGGTATTCATACCTTACCCGATAATGTCAAACGAAATTGGAAAATACTTTATTTAAAAATTGAAATAATTATAAATACCGCTTAAAACGTTTTCAGTAATATGATTTCAATCTACAATTAAGCATTCTTAATTGTAATAATATTTATCGAACAGTTCTTTATAGATTTTAAATAGAAAATTTGTTATTGTAAACGAAATTTACCTGGTTTTTTACTTCTAAAAATTTATTTCAACGTAATACTTAAAATATTGGTAAAAATATCGGAAGAGCATTTTACACGGTGTCAATTAGTAAATTATAACAATTTATTAGCAAGATAAATATATAAATATTAACGTAATTCAAATATTTAAATGCAGTTTATAAGAATACAACTAATTTTTCATTTAACCTTGAGAAAATATTTTATTGTTGGTAGATGCGTTTTTAAAGTAGGTAACCCGTTTTACGTTCGAAAAATCTATCCGTGTGACATTTAATTTGTCTTCTATAGTACATCTACATATATGACATCAAATATGTAATATTAATTACACCAAGTTGGTGTTCAAAGTTTTAAAGAAATGTATACATAATATGTCTTCACAAACCCGTTACAAAGTTAAATCAATGGACTGTGACATTTGGGTTACTTTTTCATCTATTTTATATTAAATTATAAGACATAATAACGTAACACATAACCAAAAATGATGTAAATAAGACGACATCATGCTACCTGGGATAGTACAGAAATATGACCGATAACCAAAAACTGAACATCGAAAATTTTAACTAAAAAATAATTATTTTTTATATATGTATTAGGTAAGAAAAATTATTAAATAAAATAAAAAAATTACATTGAAAACAATGTATATATTTCTATAACACTACTATACAAATTCAGCATCTTAAAATAATAAAAGTTCATTTAAGATCGGTCCATTACTAGCAAAATTCCAAGCCATTACCGTCAGCCAGCAACAGACCACAGTTTGCACATCGGTTCATTGCTGGCAAAATGCTGCATATTTGGAATTGCCCATCTGATGGGCAGCACGACGTATTTAAACTGGCCCATCATTGTAAACCAGCATCAAGTCATTGTTAGAACTTCTGGCATACTATTATTGGGAATACATTGGGCCAGAGGTATTTGTTAGGCTATTATTGAAATAAATTAAATAATCACCAATGTGATAATCTAGTTTTTAAGTTTTGGAATAAATTCTGAGACGTCACACTAACGAATTTTAATATTTATTCTGTTTCATTCTTATAGAAACACATGAAATTATGTATTTTAATGGCCTGCTTATTTTATTAGGTAGTGCAATAAGATGGCCTTTAATAAAATATAGCTAATTCAGAATTACTTCATTAATTTTGGCAAAATATACCATCTCACAATCCATTCCAATTTTGTATCTGATAGTTTGGTATTTATATGGACCATCTTAGTTATTTAAACTGTGTTCAAGTTAAATCTGCATATGATGTAAACAAACAAGAAACTACGCTATTGGTAGGTTTGCATGATGTCATGTTTTGCATGCCTCGTATTTATACAAGTTCAACTTTGTGGTAAACATTCAATTATCACTGAGTGATAAAAAAGGGCTAAGAATTATGCCAGCTGATCGCTATTTATTTGTAATTCTTATACCAATCTGTATAATTACATGTAAGTAACGCAACAGTTGTCTGTCTTCTTACACTTCGTTTATGTTAGTGAGTTTTATACAAATTAATATATGCACATTTACATGAAACGTAAATATAAAAGCTACGGGCCATAAACAGCCACAGATTGTGTATTTAGCTTCAATGCTACAGCTAATTTGTTTGTTTATATCATACACAGCTTAAACTTGTACTTATGTTATTATGTACTAAGCTACTTATAAACAATTACTCACCAAGGATAACTGATTTTAAGGTTATTTAAAAATATAGGTTTTTATTCAATCTCTTTCTAGAAAAACTGTAGCATGCAACTCCATCGATCAATAGCTTTCTTAGAATTGTATTAGTCTGAGCATAAATATGCGTTCCACCCAATCCAGGTAAGTACACTGTAACAGTACAATATGCATTATTTTTATGAATACGTAATATGTATTTATAACTTGCTACTCTTACCACAATATTAAAATTTTTTCTATTAGTTAAATAATCTTTTCTGCACTAATTCCATTAACACTTCTAAGTGGCAGCTTTACATTAATTTCTTCTAGTAATGTGCACAAAATTTAATTGTGTTGCATCAGAGTTTGTTCCTTGAGAATATGTATAATTATTTTTTGTTCTTGTAACAAGAAAATTTGAACTTAATGATTGATGTGGTAAAGAAACCTATGAAGGCTGCAGATCTTTTTCTATGTACTCTACAAACGATTATCAAGTTAAATGATACAAATTGCAAATAATAGGTCTTGTATTTATACCCACCATTTGTAGTAGAAGATGGAATTCTATTCAAATTTAGCTTTGTATGTCGAGACAGTGTACACTGTTGTCCATCATCACTGCTTTCCAAGTGTTGTAGCTGTTTTGTATGAAGACGTTTCCCTTTTTGACTGAATTCTATGTCGGTCTGCACATCTGACAAAACTTCAGCTTGCTTAGTTTTTCTTATAGGCTTTGCCATAATCATCTTCAAACAGAAATTGTCAACTAATTGAATTAATAAAAAATTACAAAACTTACCAATCTAATGAAAATGCTTAGATAATGCTTTCAAAAATGTCCTCTTAACTTACTCTAAACATTGAAATGGCAATAACCGATAAATTCAGAAAGCACCATCGTCAATTGGTTATAGATAAAATGCAACATTTAAAAGTTTTAAAGAAACCCTTCGAAAATTAATTTATCATAGCAAAATAAATATTACACTAGTACACTACGTATAATAAAGTAACTTGCTAGGTTAGAGGTTAGATATAACAACCGCCACTTATCAACCAAGAACTAAAACAAACCTCAAAATTTAAAACACCAAAAGCTTTGGCGCAAGGTAAGTCTGCCGACGTTGGGCAGTCGTTGGATCATTACATTGCGTCCGTAATTGTGTTTCAGAGGCAACTATGCTGTATGCCGTATATGATCCATCGTTTACCCGGCATTATACAAATGATACCAGCATCTAACTATAAATGCCGTAACTTAGCCAGATTAAGGTCGTAAGTACCGTGTTTTTGGGCCTTTTAATGTATCCTAAACAACAATATTATATGTTTTTTTTGCTCTGCTCAGCACCTATAATGGTTATAAGTTAAAATTGTGAACACCCATAATCCAGAAAAATACTTTAACTGGTTCTGCCTTAACTCCTGGACTTTCTACCACGGACGTCTTTTGGTTGATCTGGGTCTACCTACACGGTGGTTATTATTTAATTTTCTTTTCTATGCAAGACGGGCTATACTCAAATTACTTATTCTTCTCAATCCACTTAATTTTTAACGTATTTATTCCGTTTTTCAGCAGCGACGCTTTTATTGACCTCTCTCGTCGCCAACGAAAAAATTATCTCTTTTATTTACTAGTCCATCACGGCAACGTTACGCGTTGCTTATTTATTTTTCTTTTAGTAATATTATAAATCTCGTATGCTTAGAATTAATATAACCAACTATTTATTTTGCAAGTTTGTTATCATTGTGAATTGAGTTTATTCCATAAATAAATTTTTTAGGTTGTCATTTTAATAAAATCCCGACTAATACGTCTGTTTTTTTCATACAAAAATTATGAGTATTTTTCACATATTATTACCTCAAGATTTATATTTGGTATATTTATGTTACTACAGCCATTGATTTTATAAGACTAATAGATACACATTCCTAATATAAAAATCTGGTGTGAAACAACACATGACTTTCTCTTACGTGCATAGGTACACAAAAATGCAAATGTTTACAAATAATTAAAATATTATTTATGTTTATTTTGGGAAAATTGTAACGGTCACACATCCAAGTTACTGGACACGGCTTAACTACAATTTCTCTGATAACTCGCTTCAACGCATTTTTTTAGGAAAATCTCTAAGTTCGCGTAAAAGGTTGTCAAGGACATAAGAACCGTATCAAGTTTCAAAAAAATTGTTAAAAACGATTTCGAAAAAATCGCAAAAAACTTAAAAATCGTAAGAATAAAGTGGCACTTCCGGTTATTAGATTTTAACTAAATTCTTGCTGTCTCATGTTCAGAAAATATAAAACAAATATAATTGTTGATTTTCATATAATGATTACTTTTAGAAATAAGTTGTTCACAGCTAATAGTCCAAGTAGTTGCAGTTACTCTATTTTCAAAAATTTATTAGAGAAATTTCTTGCTTAATATAAAACTAAATTAATTAACTATATATATATATATATATATATACTAGGTTTTAAAAAATCGCTAAAGTCGATTCCAAGAAAGCCGTGGAAATAAAGAATTCGGAAAATATCTAAAAGTGCCAGAAATAAAGTGGTACTTCGGTTATTCGATTTTAACCAACTTTTTGATTTTGCAGAAAAAGGCGATTATCACCACAACCATAAATTTTCATTTAGTTAGGGGTTTTACTTTCATAGTTATTGTATTCAGACTTAATAGTGAAAGTACTTCCGGTTATTTGATTTACAGAAAGTTTTCTGAGTAACCGCCTAGATTATATGAAAGGATGATAAATTTGTAAAGAATATGTAAATTTAAAAAAAAATCGTTACAGCCGATTTCGAAAAAATCTCAAAAAACCAAAAAATGACAAGGGTAAAGTGGTACTTTAGGTCTTCCGATTTTAGTGAAATTTTTGTGGTGACGTGCGACGATGGATAGAAACTCAAATATAAAATTCTGTTTTTCTAGGACTGGCCAATTTCTAAAGACACGTTTTCCGCTAAAAACTGGATATCGAAAATTTTGACCGAAGACGTGACTTACTCTACTACGAGTATATTTCATATAGGTAAGAGAAAGTAAAAAAGAATCGCTAAAACGAGCATTGTAAGAAAAATGTTAGAATATTGCAATAAATTTTAGGGAAAAATTAAGTTTTACCCAGGAATAAAGATTAGTTGCTGTTTTTGAAGCTAGTGGAGGTTACATGAGTTGTTGAATTTCATTTTATTTAGAATTGTATAAAATAATTCATTAGTGTACGAATACTTTTTATTTTTATTAAATTTTATTTATTTAATATTGAACAATGGTATTCTATTTAACACAATTATTATTATTTTTTCGTGTCTTTTCTATTATACAATGTGGTGATTAAATTTGGAACAAAATCCATAATTTTGCTAGAAGTGTTTTTTTGGTAAAATTCTTGAACACGTCGATTTTATCTTACAATAACGCATATGTGCGCATAGAAGGATGGTTTTTGACAGATCCTGTTCTTGAGATATGACGTCATCATAATCTTTTTTAAATTACAACCCTAGGTTTTTGTACAGATTTTGATAAGCTTACTCACTGGTTGAATGATGGTGTAAAAGAAATAGGTACCTTACGTAACAATTGTTTTGAGAAAGACACTTTATTAAGTTTAATTATGTCAACATTTGTTCTTAACAAAAACAACATGCAAAATTCCAAAAGTTGTTAAACTAACACGTGTATTTCAAACGTTATAGAACCTTAGCAAGTCTCCATAAAATAACAATTTGTAATATTTGTAGTTTTAAGTAACATGTCATCGAGTTCTGTCGAATTTGTACCTACATTACTCAGCTTTTTAGTAAAAATGCCTAATTTAACAGAACGCGAACGAATTGAAATTTTAATTATAGTTGGATATGGCGAAAGATTATGTACATATCAGGAAGCGTGCGACTTATTTAAACAAGAACATAGGGCCCCAATTGCAAGGTTTACAGTCAGTAAATTAGTTTCAAAATTTGAAGAAAATGGCAATGTAAAGGATTTACCTTAGAAGCTGTAGAAAATCCTCATACTTTCACTAGACAATTAGCATTGAATAACGCTACCGGTCCTTCGACGGCAGTTAAACCATTTAAACATGAGAAATACCATCCGTACAAAATTCGCTTAATACATGAATTAATTTAAGATGATTCAGACCGGCGGTTCTCACAGTTCTTTTCCCAAATAATACTGACCTCGATTTGGCTCATCAGGACATCTGGTTTCAACAAGATGGGGCACTTCCTCATTTTGCGGCAAACGTACGTCAGTTTCTTGATCTGATATGGCCTGGTATATAGATAGGACAACGAGGACCAATTGAATGGCATGCGAGATCGCCCCTTAGATTTTTTGTGTGGGGTCACGTCAAATTAACAGTTTACAGACCTAACACTTTAATAGATTTGCAACAGCAAATTCGAACGAAAACGCGAAACATCGTTCCGCACATGATCCAACATACAGTTCAAAGCGTTTATGCACGAACAGGGCAGTATCAAATGGTAATAGGTAGACAATTTAAACATTTGCGTTAAATTTTTTGAATGAATTTTCTTATTTTTTATTTTTACATGCTATTTTTATTGAAAACAAATGTTGACGTTATCAAATTTAATAAAGTGTTCTTCTCCAAACAATTGTTATGTAAAGTACCAACTTTTTTACACCATCATTCAACCAGTGAAGAAGCCTATCAAAATCTGTACAAAAAACCTGGGGTTGTAATTTAAAAAAATGACGATGACGTCATATCTCAAGAATATGATCTGTCAAAAACCATCCCTCTATACCCACAAATGCCTTAATGTAAGATAAAATCGACATGTTTAAGGATTTTTCCAAAAAAAAAAATTTAAAACAAAATTATGGATTTTGTTCCAAACTTAATCACCACTCTATATATATTTTGCTAACAGATGTGCTAATTTTCAAATAAACCGTTTTAGATTGGTGTACGAAGATTTTCGTAAGTGACTATATATGCATTTACGGATATTATGACGAAAAAATATGAAATCTGCATAATCGGTGGTTTTAAATTTTTGTAGTTATAGATAAGTGGTATTAGATACGAGTGCAGTACATAAATACTTAAATCTGTACATAATACATGTTGAATTTTAATTATTGCAAAATACGTCATAAATGCAACCTATGCATGGCTATATATTCATACTTGCCTTATCTTGTTTTTTCAGTAAAACATGCGCTATGTAATAAATACTTAGGAATACATAAATTCCAATTTCTGCACAATAATTCATGTGTTGGAATCGTTTGTCAACGGTTGAGTCATCGCATCGCGACGAAACTTCCATCATCTCTTCGTCAGGATCTTGTTCCTTCAGTCTGAATACAGGCGCCCTCGGCCTTGACTGTTTACTGTACCGTTAATTGCTTTCTATTTAGACAGTCAGCGCTTTGAATGATTATCGGTAGTCACTGGTTCTTACTTTTGGGCAACACGAAGATGACTTCCACAACGTTCCCGGTCATGGTGTGGATGTCCGAAGTATATCCTATAATTTAAATTTAAATTTTCACTGTAAATGAGCTGATAATATTTAAACGTGTAAAGATAGAGGTTTTCTTCGGTATGGGATCTTATTTGGAATAAAACGATATTTGTAATAGTGCATTATAAGGTAGGTAGGTGTTACTGAAGAAAAATTTTAAATGGCGTCATGGTGCCAGATCTTTGAAGTTGAAAATATATTTTTGGAAAGGATATACAGCCTGGCATGATGGTTAGAAACTTCAGGTTTAAGTTTTTAAATTTCTAAATTCTTTTTCAAAATAAAATGATTTGGACGCGGTTGTTTTTGAATACTTTGTACATGCTGTACGAAATTACTTTATTTAAAATATTTTTTCGAGAGTATTATTAAAATGATGATCATCGATATCAATCTGCACTTTTATAATTTAACTATAATTGTCAAAATGAAATTAATGTTCAATAGCGTTAATTGGCCCTTTTGTCTGACTGTAAATCGTAAAACGTAATTTTATTGCTAAATTTACCTAAACATTTTGTCTATTTTGATGCGGGCTGTTTTATCTTTACATTCTTTTAGATACTAACATAGACAAAATATATCACAGGCTTATTTTTCCAAAGTCAAGGTGTCAATAAAAAAATCAAGTAGCCGCAATTCAACTTCATCTTAAACGGCGCAAAAGTTCAAACAAATTTTGAGTGCGACTCTCATTAAAAATAATAAAATAGCAATGTTAAATTAAAATCATATTAAAAATTGTTCAAACTGCCGTACTTCTTGATTTTAGACTGTTCGTTAGCTTTTAATATTCTCTTCAAAATGTTGCTAATAAACGCCATTTCCAACTTTCTTCCAAAGAGACAAATCTTGAAATGTATTTACTGGTGAAATTATTATTCAAAAATATGCTAACATCTCCTTGATAATAAACGGGAATGCCGTCTAATTGAAACCACATCAGTATCCGCTAAACATACGTCAAAGAAATTCTGACCACCTATTTAACTTGCTATTATCTTAAACCACACACCGACACTAAACATTTGTTGAAAATACATACTTTTGAATAGTTATTCATCATTATGTTATGGTAGAACTATGTCTCATCACTGAACGGCATTTATGTTATTTTGTAAAAACTGATAAATTCACTCTTAGTATAATCATCAGCAGTAAGATAATGTACTAACGTACTGTTGCAAGGAGAAAATTGGATATGTTTTAGAACGTTATATACTGGGCCTTTTCTTACGCTTAAAGTTATTACATTCCAATTTAATTCATATATGAGTCATCCATTACCATTTCTATTACTGCAACCGCATTACTTATTTCTCTTATTAGTTGCGTTCTTACTGGTGGTTAAGAAAATTTGACACGTGCCAAAATGGAGTTACGCCAAGGACAACGTAAAAGCAGGTAAACCTCAACCCTGCCAGGCTAATAAAGTGGAGCGAGAACATGGAGATCGAACGCCGTACTGAGCAAGATAAAATCGAGAATTTGTGATGCCACCCGTTCTAGTTACAGTTGCCCAGGATAAATTGACGTACCCTGCACATAAGAAGGTAAATTGTTTTAACTGAAGTGGGACGGAAATTTTTCAGGAAGCTGCACAGCTTATGATACTAAATAAGCTAATACCAAAAGTGGTGTTGTAATTTACACAATTAGGTAAATTAATTGACGAGGGGTAGTCTAGATATCTTCTGTATACATAATTAAGGGGTTATATTTTTATCAAGACACTTAATGATAACAAATGTCCAAGAAGCGGACCTAAAACAATATTTTGAGCTGATGACAGAATACTTTTTGAATCCACCCGGTATAAGGAAGAATATGAATTAATTAAATTAAAAAATTTCTTATAACTTATCAGAAAAGTAAATTGACTTGAAATTGAATTAAATCTGTTCAAGAATTAAGGTAAAATTTGTATGGCTAAATTAATTATTGCTAGTAAATTCAATAAAACCTTCGGAAAATTAATACATTTATGCAAAACAGATAAAATGTGATTAAAAATATACAAACTATACACAGAAGCCAAATAATAAAAAGAAAAATGAATTGATACTAGGGTAAGCGTTTAACAGTCAAATATGCCAATCTTGATACACGTGCAAAATGAAAGCGTACGGAGGAAAAATAGATGCTATAAGATTCTGCTCGTTAAACCTTAACTACAGTTGTTTTAAAAGTTAATTAATCCTATTGGCGATCTCAGCTCAAATATCGGCTTATTTTATCTTACAAGAACAATGGTATGTCTAAAATTAACTATAGTTTAAATACATCAATGATTACGCATTAATAAACAAATATTGCAAAGTATAAGTACGAGGGTTGCCTTTTAAGTAGTTACAAAAACTAGGAAAGAAAACAATTTTTTTGGAACAAACTGTTTTATTGTTTTTCAAAATATTCATCTTTA
>JAHWXV010309278.1:0-12649 GCA_024586415.1 Phrixothrix hirtus
AATATATATATATATATATATATATATATATATATATATATATAGCGAGTAGTTCAAAACAATTAAATGATATTTATAAATAAAGCTGAACAGAAGGTGCCACAGTGTATCTATGGGTTTGTGAGGATGAATTTATTGTCCGACAAAATTCTTTGCAAATGACGTGTACTAATATGCATATCCCCTAACTTTTGCCGTAATGACTTGATGAATAAACAGCCAATCCTGTCATTTTCATCGTGAATGATTTTTTGTTTCTTGGGGTCTTTCATATCTCCCGTTTGATTGACCTCTTTTATTAATTCTGGAACATATTTCACTGAAAGTATACTCCATGATATTTTCTATTGAAAACTTCAATTGCGCACCAGTAATATATTTCAAGCAAACCGCAACATTTAACGAAATAAATTCGCTTTTGTAAAGTGATTGTTATTCATTATTATTTAAGCATTTCATCTTGTGACGTTTTAATCAAGCCATGTGTTTAATTTGTTGCCAAGGTAGAATTTGAAAAATAAGATTATCTATATAATTTGCGTGTTTTACCATTGACACAAATATTTGACCACTCTGTATGTTAATCAGATGTTTCAGCAAACTTTTCAGAACAAGCAAAGGTTTTTATATATCTTATTAAGAAAAATAGCAAGGATTGAAGGTATAATTAGATCCATCGTAATAATTTATACTTTTGAAAATGAAGCGCTAGTTTATATCACAATTATTATTGAACATTACATTTTTTAATAAAAGCATTTTGTTCTTCTGTTATCGAATATGATATACAACAGTTTAATAGGAGCATAGTATAAGAACAATTTAAATAGAAAGAGGCTACTAGCAGAATACAAGCAATTCAAACGAAACATTAGTCCTAATGGGAAGAGATAAGGCAATTACAATTATATCCTGGCGATGCATATACTATTATAGTACTAAAAAGAATTGGCCAGGAGAACGGTTGTCTTAAATTTTGAAATAAATAGGGTATTTCGACTAAAAGTTAACTACATCGAATGCATATCTAAGTTTAATTCTACAAACAATTCCCTTATTATAACTGCTAATTCTAAAATATTGATAAAAAAAAGTAAAAGTAATTGTAAAAAGAATTTTTATTTTACCATCTTCCAAGTTTAAATAATATTCTTTAATTATTTTTTTAATCATCATTTAAAAACAAAATCCGGGGTTTCTTATTACATTCACTTATAAAATTGTAACCTCTTGAAAGAAAGTACGAAGCAATGAGGACGTTTATCCTGGTAAGCATTTATCTTAAATATTTTCTGCTTAATTCAATTTTTAACGGCGCTTCTGCATTCAAAGATAATTTCAGCATTTGGTTAAATCTTCAAAACATTGTTTTATAAAACGATCGTATATGATGTAATCAAACAGGAAATAGTTGGAAAGTATTCTATTACTTCGCTTAAATTGTTAACAGTATTCGCTAATTAATTTGATAAAGAAAAGCTGTTAGTTATTGTGTGATGTAAATCAAGGCTTAATCTTGTTATTTTAATAGTTATTTGCGTTACAAATCAGGAAAGTAGTATTTTACGTTAGGAGGGAATACTTTGAAGTATAGAGACTAATCAAGTAAAAACAGCTTCCTGACAAGTAATGTCCTAAAACCATCTACATTTTTACAAGATATCATGAATTCACAATTTTTAAGATGCAATTTTTGACAATCATTTAAACAAATAGCGATCACGTCTGTTAAACGAGGTAAAATTAATAAATATAAATAACCTTCAAGTAATAATATATTAATAAGAGTGACATAGTTTTGCATACCTACAGTCTATCATAACCTTAGTATACAGTGCAGACGTTATACGATTAGCTAGCATTTTGGCTGGGCATTTTACCCATTTATGACACACCTTTAGCATTCGGAAATAATAGAAATAAAATAAAAAGCGGATATTGTTTTTAAACAAAATCTTAAATTACAAATAACAAAATTATGCACAAATTACACTTTAAGTACGCAAAAATGTCAGTTTATTTGTTATAACAAACTGATGTGGAAGTATTACATGTAGAATTTTAACTGTGCAGATAATATTCCTGTATCGTCATAGAAAACCCTGTCTTTCTTTTAGTATCATATAATCGCAAATTTTCATATTTACGAATTTGCATTAAGTTTTAATATTACCTGTTGTTCAAAACCTTTTAATTAATTAAATTAATTAAAGTTAAAATTAAATTAATTTAAAATTAAGATGTTTTTAATATGAAAAACACAAGTTAAATCAAACATCATGATTCACTTGCATTTTTCAATATATTAGTAATAAGTTTGTTTTAGAATAAGTAACATATTCATAGCAACATAGTGATTAGATAAGATCCGAAAACAACAAGTTTAAAACCTTGATGTTTCCTGTATAGAACAAAAAGCATGGTGTTTCTAAAATAACGAAACATACCGAGATTCATAGAAATGACGACAGAAATTACAAACCAACAATTTCAAAATACACATAGACGATTGGTTAACTTCAGGAAGGGTAGTAGAAATCCCTATTACATGAAAAGTTGATAAAAAGACATGCGGAGCTATATAAACGGGGTATGTTCCTGAATAATAGTTGAACTCTTAATTACTTCGAGTAATGTTAATTAAGTGACCGAAGTGCAAAGTGTTAGTGATCGAGCACCTGCAATTCAACAACGCTAAAGATAACAATTGTAAATAATAATCATTCCTATAAGTAAAATAATAACAAATACGTATTGCGAAACATAATAAGGAATTCGCAGCTTTTGAAGTCACTAGTTGATTTAAGATCGCTGAAAATAAGAATTTAATAAGGAAATTATCCGAAGAAGAATTAATTCCAAATAAGAATTAAATAAATCGACAGTTATCAAAATAATCAGAATCTCGAAGAATTTAAAATTACGTTCAAGGCAAATTTTAATAAGAAACGTTAAAATCCTATTAATTTACAAACAATTTAAAACTCATTATTAAAGTATTTACGTGTGACATTGACTAAGCTTGGTTTACATAGTTTGCCAGTAGTTTATTAAACGAAATTTTTCAATAGAAATTCTTTGTTTATAAATGTACAAATATTTGAATTTGACCTACTTTTAGGCAGTCATTAGTAAAAAATCCGCACAAGGAATTTCTATTACATATTAGAATAAGTGTCAAAAAAATAAAGTAGTACTAGTAAATTATTTTCTACAATTTATACCATTGAAATTTAATTGTGTTTATGTGAATTATTTTTATTTCCATGTTTTTTTACAATATAAGTATTTAAACCAAATTTTATTTTTTATATTGTTTATTAAATATAGTGTTGAGGCACATGACAAATTTAAAATTTTTAAATAGAGGTTACAAGGTAATTATATGTAAGTTCATAAAAAAACAAGTAAGTAGTTGTTCTTATTTGATGAAATTGATAAAAGCGACTCTCGCGCCTACTATAAATAAATTATTAATTTCATTACCTTAAACTAAGGCAAGTAACGAACACTGTATTCCGAAAAACGGCTATTATTTTTGGGTTAGTATTTTGGAGTTGGCACCCTGGTTTGACCAGAAATTGTATCAACTTCACATGTTTAAACAAAACACTCTATATATTGTTATATACCTAGAGAGGACTATATTTAACGGTTTTAGTTATATAAGGGTTTGTAAATTAGTTTTTATTAATATTTGAGAAAATCTAAAAACCTAGTAAAAAACAAAGTAAGCAGTCGTCTTTGCAACTTAACTCTCTTTATTAATAAAAAAGTATCAATAAATCACAATAACATTATAACTATTGAAAATTACATCCAATAATTGAAACGTCTTAAAGAAATTGCTGAATTTATAATACGTTTTTTCTGATCGTATCCTTCCTAATTGCCTCATTTCTACTAAAAAGCTGTTTACCTCTTTCTCAGATGATATTGAAGGTAAATTATCTAAAACTTGTATGATTGAAACTGTTTGAAGTACCTTTTTCTCAATTTATAATAACATACAGGGTGTTCCATTGAAAAATCTAATTTTAACATAATTTCCGGTTAAACTAAAAGTTGTTCAGTGCATCTAATGCCAATGCTTCTTAGAATTTAAAATAGTATAAGAACGTAGCAAATAACATAAATTATTAGAAGTGACTGTTTTTGATCATTGTCGCGTTTGCTTTAACAAAGTTTATACTTTATTGGTTTATTTAAATTATGGGTTTTAATTGCAGTAAGCTAGACGAAGATTTGCTCATTTTTAAAGGTTTTTAACTAAAAGGACGTTACATCAATTGTGAGTTAATCAAAAAGAAATGTATTTGCATTATTGTTAAAATAGTTATTTGTTCGAATTTGGAGATAATAAAATTAGTTTGTATAAAATTCTGCGTTGGCTATTCCAATTAAGAAAAGATTGTGTTTGTAAACCTCCGATTTTAGTCTAATATGTATTATTCTTATTCAACACAATCTTGAGCGGTAAACCATAGGAAATAGAAACAGATGTCTTTCCTTGAACACTTTGGCGATAACTTCTACATGTGTAGGCAAATTTTACGTCATTAGAAATTGAACAATCGATGTATTTTTGTGAAGCAGTACACATCGGCGTCTTAAGACTATTAAGCTTCTTAATTACCTCCCTCATAAATTTGAGACTAACATATTTCTAAACCTGTTAGATGATGTAGAGGTAAGTCTTGATGTTTTAATATAGTTTCTCCATTCGTTCGGGCCCTTTGCATCATCGGATGCTCTACGCGGCATCCTATGTATGATAGTTTTCAACCCGCATTCCCGACCAGCACTACTCTTGTTAACTTACGTTGGTTTTTTCAAATCTGTGCAGACCACGTCACTGAACAGCTTTAACTCGACCAAGAGGTCAACCAAGTTTAGCAGCAATTATGGAAAAGTTTGAAATTTGATCTTAGTTACTGTTATCTTTATTTACATTTTTTACGTTCGACTACTTGCACTAGTCATCATGTATGTTTGGGAGGAAATTCATCGCACTTAAGGAGGCGGTATCAAATAAGTATCCAGTACGTGTTTTTGTTATCGCCTAGTGAAATCGGATTTAGAATTATTTAAAAGTTTAGACGAAGCTTAGCTTAAATTTTATATTATGCTTTTAACTTATTTTGTGTACGAACGTATTCAAATTTAGATGATTTAATCTCTTTTAAAGCTTAATTGAACAGTTGAATTATGATCTAAGTTTATTCTCAATATTTTATATCTTTCTAAGTATATAATTTCGTTTAAAGTACTAAATGCAATCTTTTATTGTAAAACGCATAAACCGCTATAACGTTTAGTTATTGCAAATCCATTTTAAGTGTCTTTTATGTGGCGAATCGCCATTCATTAATTGCAATAATGTTTAATTTACCTTCTGATATGAAACTAATAAAGTTTAACATTTTAACGTCAAAATCAAGTATGATCTTAAATGATTAATAACTTGTGACAATTAGCCTTAGCAACAACTACATCCTTAAAAGCCCTTTTTATTTAGCTACCTATATCATTAAATAATTTACGTCGGTACAATAAAATTGTTAAAAACTTGGAATAGTAATTTATATTCTAGCTTAAATTCGTTGACTTTAAATATCCTTTAGGGCTAAACGTTCTATTGACATGTGGATTTCGTTATAACAAACACTATTTAACTGTAGAACTGTGATTTAGCTTTAAATAAATTTAAAATGTTATATTTGGTTTGATACCATCTCAACCTATTTAAAAATTATTAATTGTTCTTTTATTATTTACTGTCTTATTTGAAAAGAAAGTTATGCAAAAAAAATCCTCCAAATTTTGTTAACGTATACGTATAAGTATTTTAATTACACAAAATTCCTTAAAGTAACATAATTCATTCTTTTGCAGGAAACGGTCGAAAAGTGTCGACTATAAATTTTGCATGTAATGCGCCTATTATGTTATGTTAATATTTTACAGTCCACTACTATTTTTCTTTAATTAACAAGGAAGGTATCCCAGGTATCCGATTGCAACTTTGAAGAAATTTGGTGGTGCTGTAGACAACTAAAGTACCTATAAGATACCTGTTTTTTTAATGTGCTCTTAACCGGCTTTATGAGTAAAAAATATTTTGAAAGTTGAAGCTGTATGTGGCCATTTTGGCAGTTCACATGTAACATTTCAAAGTATATCTTTGATCCTCAGGTTCAACAAAATTAATTTATATTTTAGCAGCTGGGGTAGCTTTTCGTGGTGGGTAGGTTCAGACGGAGAATCGGGGGTTGCAGGTGGTCCTGGTAACTCTAGAGTTCACTCTGAATAAAGCAGGTTCGGTAATGCTAAAGGAAGAAGCTAATGTATTAAAAATTAAAAATATAGTTTTAACTTCTTATATGAAACGAACTTTTAACTAATTCATTTATGTTGAATTTATGTAGGTTATTTCGACAGTAAAAATAGCACGAGTAAAATCTTCAAAACATAATTTATTTAGAACAATCAAAAATAATAAATTAAAAGAACATTCTGAGACTAATTGTACATATTTACAGATATAATCATTGTTGTATTAGATGGCAAAAGGAGTTGTTTATATTGTCTGTATGAATCTTCGGTTAAACTGACATTCAGCGTCGCTTTGATAAAAACAGGATACGTCCCAATGTTCATAGATCGTGTTTCCCTCTCTTATGACTCTAGCCTCGTATAGTTCAGTATTCCTTTAGGTGCGTAAGTGTTCACGTTGGTCGCGAGCGCGTGCCTTTACCTAACGAATCCAGTGGTTTCAATAAAGATATCTTGATCCGCTCGTGACCGATACCGCACGATGAATGAAGGTATCCCGGCGACAGCCGTCAAACAGGCTTCGCTACTTAGCAACGGAATTGTATTTGACGACGTAGTTAGTTACAGTGATAGCAGCATCTTTGTTTCCGCTACTAAATCAACACAAAACTCAAGCGCTCTGTTTATTCTTATAGTCAGGCTTGGAATGCTACATACCAACGCCTCCAGTCTCGGCTATAAGTTCGATGCGATTCCGACGATACAAGGATGAACTGTCCTTACGGATGACTGAATTATTCCCGTAGCTCAAGACTACGACGGTTTTAATATTAGAATATTAACAAATCTACGGAAAGCGGTTTACGTACTTTGTAATTAGCAAAGCACCTTTAATTTAACGAAATATAGCTTAACCTTAAAGTGAAGCTTAATATACTAATGTAGTATATTCTCGTTCAATGAAAGACTTCTCGATACGAGTTCAGTCAAAGAACTTCCTTTGCATCGAAAATGTCGTCCTTTCAAACAGAATTATCGAATATCGCTCTTTCTTCTTCGAAAAATATTAATAATTGTATATTCTGTCTTACAATACTTGATAAGCAGGAAGAGTCATGTGCTTTGTTTATCTATTTATTTTGGTACAATATTGTGCAATTTCAATTAATGATTTTTCATTAATTAACGATCTTAGATTGTTTCTATATTGATCTTATATCTTAGAAGTCATCTACATTTAATTTGAGCGGTATATCAACGGTATAAATCTTGATATTGATTACGCATTATGCCGTAATTCTTACATCTATTGCTTTCCAATTTTTCTTTATTTAAGCAGATGAACAATAATTGAAAATGAACTTAAGATAACTCACTCCTATTTGGTTTGTATACACACTTAAAGTCTTTATCAATGTCTTATACATTTAAATTGCTGGAATTTTAATATAAAAACAAAAGCACGTGCGATTTGTTGCAAATCGGTTTTCGCGTATCACTTTCACTTAACAGATTTCCCTGCGAAATGTTACACACATAGAAGTAATAGACAAGTTTGAATAGAAAAAAATGATAATAATTACCTTCTTCCCCAATAAAAGCTTAATTTTCTCATGCCATTTAACTTATTTCAAGCATGATGGCCACCTTTGCAAAAATTGAAATAGACAAATGCTTTCCATAATATATAACTTGATTTGTTTGAAAAAAATGTATATTTTAGAACATCTTAAGGTCTGTGTTTTTGCATTCTGATGAGAAATAATTTTTAACGGATATTCCATCCCTAATTCAATCAATATATTGATGTATAAATTATTAGAATAGTAGTCGTATAAATATTTAAATGAATACTTCAGGTAAGGATTTTTAATGTACCAAACACTACACTGACATTGGACCTACGATTTTACTTCCCTATCCGAGAAGAAGGTATGCTTTTTAAATTTTTCTCCGTTGAAAAATTTACCGACCCCGATCGGGTTTGAACACAAGTCCCTTGGATGTAGAGGCAAACATGCTCAGTATTTCTGATCACCCGAAACTTGAGTATTGAGTTGGTGATGTTGGTACGTGGATTGAGGTTGCTGTGTTGTTTGTAGTCTGGAGCAGATTTCTTCCTGTCGTACTAGTGATATGACACCACCAGGTGACAAGTTTTGCGTTAAAGTCTCCCATTGTTAACGTTGTTGAGTCGTTTGGAAGGAGCTTGTTCAGATCTTCGTTCAGTACTATTTTGCTAGGTGAACGATAGATGGCAATGGCGCTAAGTTGGCCTTCTAAGATGAGTACGGTTATTACTCTGTACTCGATTTCATCGGCTACTATCTGTAGTTCGTGATGTTTTATGTTTTGACGGTTGCAAATGGTTAAACCCCCAGTTTGGTTAGTCAATCTGTTGTATAGATAACCTAATTTGGAACGATGAATTTGTTTATTAAGCCCAGACAGGTTTCATCCAGCAGCAAGATGTCTATGTTTTCGTCTTGTAGGAATTGCTTTAGCTCATATTTTTAAGAGTTAGACCATCAGCATACCTCTAATTCATTTTTGAATGTTTTTTGAGGTTTTTGGCATGGTTTCAAGTGGCGAACATACTGCGTAATTGTTGCGTTATTTCTTTCATTTGTTTATACATGTTTTGAAAGTTTCAGGAAAGATAACTGAGATGGACTCTTTGCATTGCAGTATAGGAAACTTCTCGAAGATTTCCTGTAATTTTGGTGCAAATTTTTGTTAAGGCTTGAGTCACTTGTCATAACCTTGGTTTACGCATTTAACCGGTTACGCAGTATTTACTTAGAGTCAAAGCTGTGATAATTACCTACGCACTTGGCTCACTTTGAATTGTTGATTTTTTGACACTAAGCATCTACCTTTATGAACATTCCTATTACGTTTCTCAGCTCCTAGAAGGATTTTTCAGTTTTCAGTAATGCAACTAATACCAGAGGCATAGGGACTCTGTTCTTGTTCTTAGTTAACCTGATCACGTCGCTTAGGATTTTTATCGTTTGAGCGCAATCTGGAACTCATCTGAGTACGATATATAGCAACTCTTCGGACGGGAGTAGGTAAGTATTGTAACGTGTACCTGAAATTGAGTACAAAAAGTCTTTGTTTCAGGAAATTCAGCTACACCATAATGAAATTTTGTTTTGGTATTTGCTTAATTTAACATTTATTGTGAGCATACATGTTTAAATTTACTATTTTAGCTGATGACATAAAACACCCTGTATCAAGTTTTTGTCATTCGCTTCCTGCAGTTATTTATAATTAATAGAAAATTAACCCATTTCTTTATTTATAAACAAAAGTAAACAGCTGATTAAGTGACGATTAGTTTTGTAAATAAATCAAATAGATCAAGTACAGACCGTGAACTTGATAACTCCGCTTAGTTGAAATAACGACCTGCCGAATGTAGATTACCCTTATCAATTTAAACATTCATGTTTTATCACGTAAATGGCAAATCTATAGTTTTACTTACTTATTTCCCGCTTAACGATAATTAAATTCATAGTTTTAAGAACAGTTTCAAATTCGCTGTTTATTTACCTATCTACACATATAAATTAATCCATATTTTGTTTTCAGATAAGCTCGTAATTTATTTTTTCCACTACTATGCCTGCATTATAGTGTATATTAGTATGCTGTGAAATCGAATTTCTCAAGTGACAAGATAATAATTTCCATTATTAACTACTAGTTAATAATAAAAATAATTATATTTTTTGGAAAACGTGGTACAGTTTGATAAAAACTATTTCTATAAGACGGATTATTAGACCCAAGAGATTTTATCTAACAATATTTCGAACATTAAAGAGTATCTAAATAACTTATTCCATTTTGAAAATTCGATACATTCATAATTGGCGCAATGGCGTCAATTGGCATTTTACTCAAGGATAGTATATTATTAAGAATTTAATTATTTAACTTGATATTACTTTTTAAAAACTTATTTTGAATTATAATAATGGTTTTGCGATGTATGTAATCTAAAAACATAAGGTTTTTATACATGTATGTTATTTTATCCTATAAATTCACTCATGATTTTTGAGAAAACACTGGATATTCAAATTTTGTGATATATAACTGCAGAACATTACCTACATTAGAGACTAATATAGTGACTGAGGTTCTACGGAAACTATGACCTGTATAAGTTTTTGGATTTTGAAGATTTAAGTACAATGGAATTCTTTTTGGCATATTTGCTATTGTATTGTGACCAACATTTTATCTTGTAGGTTTTCCATTACGTAAACAAATAAACAATTTCGAAATATTTAAACTTGCTATAATTTTTAGATATTTATTTATGATATCCATACAAAGAACTTCCATCGCCACAAATTTTCTAGACAACCCATTTTTAGTGTTACAATTGTTAACGACAATCACATCACCTTACAAGCTTATATCAGAAGCGAGCAAGTTGTAAAGTTCATCGCTCCTGCATGCACCAGCAACATCAATTACAAGAGCAACCTACCGTAATAAACACTGTCAAGGTTTTAATATAGAATAATAGAAATACTCACTTTAATTACAATGTAAAGTCCGTCAGGTGCTTCTGTGATAAACTTTGTAATCCCTTCTCGAGTAAAAACTGACGACATTTTAGCTTTATAATTTACATTTTGACGTTTTAAATATGCAATTAATTTAAAAAATTTTGAAGTATCAATATTTTCTTTTAGAGAAAGAGTTGATTTCAACATCAAGTAATGCGACCATAAAGTGGAAGCTTTTCTATTACTTGCATAATCTTGAAAGTATGCCAAAAGTACATTTTCAGAAAGTGTACCTACATTTTTAGCATCACACTAGTTTTCAAATGTTACGTATGCTTTCATATAAAGATCTTTTGACTTTTCAGGCAACAATGAACCCATTATTTGCTGTGCATTTTCTCGTATTTCAGGAGGTGTACAACTTATAAATTCATGATTTTTGAAAAAACACAAATTATTCAAATTTTGTGTTATAAAAAAAATATATTTAAAATATGGAACTGTCAACAACAAAACAAAAGTGACATTGATTAGTAAATTAAAATAAACACCTACTAGATGCAGAAAAAACACAATTAACTTACCTTTAGATAATTAAGTTGCTACTTTTATTTATATACCATGAAAATTATATTTATTTTTCAAATTACGTGACAAAGTGTACATAGAGTCTAAAATTCATTCGCATGGAAAACCGTATAAATACCGCGAAAAAATTCGAATTGAAACAGTCTTTGTCTAACCTTCGTATGGAGAAGGTTACGAACAGAATTTTAAGAAGAACTCTTAAGGCTTAGTCCGTGCAGACTTTATTAACCGAACCACAATAATAATTTTGTTAAGCAAATTAACGGAAGAAACATATTAAATCAGGTTAATTTATTGAAAAATAAATTGGATAAACGAGTTCATTGAAAACGAACCACTTTACAAGAAACTATCCCGATTTGGTTATTTTAACCAGATGACACCTGTATATTTATTAAAATCGATTTTTAATTCAAATATTTGTAACTAATTAAGTTCGGCTCTTAAAGTTTCCATTACCTGCGTAAGCATTTCGCGGTGTTGTGATAAACGACGTCGGGCTAAAATTTAACCTTGCGAAGAGGCGGGAAGCCATTTTATTCAGTACGTTCTATCGACGTTTTCCCTGGGAATGTCGCTTCCCAAAACCCACACAATTAATCCTATAGACGTTAAAATCCGAATATCTAGCACTGTAACTTCAACACAAATTAACTTAACAGCGTTTAATGAGAACTCTGTACTTTCATAACCATTTACGTTGTCAGCCGTGTTTCAAAAACAATCAGTTGGATCAATATCAACGATCTTTTACATAACTGGCGTTACTGCATACATACGACCTTTAACGAATAGGCTAATGTACGCATTTGTTTACTATAATGGTTCATGACAAAACTTATATCAATATTTAAATAGAGTATGTACAAGAATTAGGTTGGTATAAATAAATATTTATTTATAACTTTCAAATTGTAAATACACGTAAATAGTACGATATCTTTGCTTAATTCATACAGACATTTCCATTTTCATATTTGTCATGACAACTACTTTTGATATTTCTCAAACTAATTTATTGTTGAAGTTTTAAAGAAGTTTAATTTTAAAGTTTTATTTAAAGAATAGTGATAACTGTTCAACAAAAGTCATCTATTCTAGAGGCTTATTTTCGTACCGGTCGGATAATCAATGACAATTGGGTTTATTTCATTAATGACAGTTATTTATAATTTCAAGAAGAATTTCCAAATGCGGTTATTGCATACAATGATTATTATTCCGCTGTTATCCACTTAGTGCCTTTATTC
>JAHWXV010309292.1:0-10325 GCA_024586415.1 Phrixothrix hirtus
AGAGAGAGAGAGAGAGAGAGAGAGAGAGAGAGAGAGAAGGAAAGTTTTAACTAACTAACTAACTAGTATACGATTTTTTAATGAATTTTATCGCTAATTTCACTTAAAAGACTTAATTTCTTATGCCTTAGAGTTAGAAAATTTTTAGATTCGTTTGTATGAAAGGGAGGAAACTTAGAATTGATGTTTTAAATTATTAAATTCTTACATAACACATTAAAACCTATTTTATGCTTAAACTTTGCAAAATTTACATAAATTTTATTCCAAGAGTTGACTTTTATTGTTAATTTCGTTTAAAAGGATAGGTTTTTGATTCAAAATTAGAATTTCTGTAGTCTTAGAGTTAAGATTTAGATTTTAGGTTAAATCGAAATATATTTGAATTTTACGAAGCAAGTCACACAGAGTTTACCCAATTCTTTTACGTTTAACGAATTAAACACGATATATAAATTTTTAAAGTTGTGGAAATTTTACAATTCAAGCGGCCTATCTTTTTCACGACATTTTGGAATACATATGCCTATCAAATATAATAATTAATTACTTAAAATCTGTTGACTTATATGTACATGCGTGTTTTTATGATTGATATGTAAATATATTTTATTTAGTGAAATATCAAGTTTCTACGTCAATAGAATAAATATAATAAATTTGTAAGTTTATAAATATTAACTCTGATGTCTGTAAACAAAAAATTACATCCACAGAAATTTTATAGCATACATTTCGTATAAGATATCAAATTAAACAGAAGTGAGATAAATTGTGTTTGTTTGTTTGGTTTTAGTTAAAAGAGATAATGTAATTGAAGCGAAATGGATTTTGTTGTTGAAACTTTTAATTAATCAAATTCATTGAAAAATTTTATCAAGATTTCAAATTTAATTGTCCTAAAATAGTTGTGGAATTGGCTGAAAATGTCATATTTCTACCGTCTCGTTTACTAGCGATGTTTACTACATAGTTTATCGCGGTCTAAAACATGTAAAGAAGGCTAACAAAATGTTTAAAATAAATATCGAATAGGATGAGAGAGAATCTGATATATCTAAGTGACGTGTGTTAAAAATGTAGACGAACAACAATAATAATTTATAAGTGGATATATGTGTGTGTGCGCGCGGTTTTAATGTGCCTTTAGCAATACCCGATAATAATGAAGGATGCAAGTCGTTTTAGAACTGTGAGGAAAGGACATTTACGTAATTTTAGGGTATGTAATTATATAAATTGTACGATTTTCATGTAGAAATTTGGTTTTTAACCGTTTGTTAACTAAAAATCAGAAGAAGAACACTTACATAACAACCAGTTTCATTTCTTAATTTAATAATAAATAAAATTTTATTAAATAGACACCTACTTCTTTCAAATATAAATCTTGATTATAAGATTTAAGTAAAATACATTTCAAAAGTAGGTATTGTTCGTTTCTTAGTTATTTTATGTGGCAATTGCCGTAAGAGGAACGGCTAAATTATCTATAGAGCACACAAAGTTGATGTTTCAGGAGCGGTCTTAATTATGTAAGTTTTCAATTATAGAGTTTAAATATTCGATAGTAATAAATTTGCTTGCTTATCATCAATTTAAAATAGTTGTATATTTTTAATGAAATATGGCATCAGTTTCATTAATAGAAACGGGAGTTAAAGTAAAAAGTCAAGATTCTGAAATAATTTCAACAAGCGATGATGCATTAGAAAGAATTAAACAGATCTATAAAATTTTGATTGTAAAATATGCGAGGACGATAACTGGTGGGTGGCTGTTATCGCGATACCGAGAAATGCAATTACAAAAAAATTTATTTTCAAAGTATCCTACAATTTAATTAATTCACTAGGTTTTAAAAAATATTAAAGGAATACAAAAACCTGATGATCTTGAAAAGAATGATAGATTAAGTTTGAGTTCGGGAAAACTAAATCATTTAGAGGCTGTACTATATTCGTTACAAAAATATCTGGTTAACTTTAGCGAATTAAAATTAAATGTAAATATACTCGCAAAAAGAACAAGATTCGAAATGCAGGAGGTAACAAGTAGATCGCCGTCAAATCGCGACTTAAAAGAAATACCAAAAATACGTTCGCGGCATGTAAATTGGCTGGATAACACCAGTGCGTTCTTGCAACGTATAAGATGCGGAAATGTAATTAATATAAGGCATAAAACCATAGATGGCTTTTTAGAGGATCGTTTCTTCCTTTTGCAGCGTAGAATGGTTAATATGGTTGGAAAAAGGAGCGCAGCAGACAAACCGTGTCAAATGTTTAAGTTAAATACGGAATTATCAGCTGAATTCGTAAAACAACCTGTAACTGAAAATATTCAATTACTCAAAGAGACTTTTGCCTTTACGATAAAAATGCTAGATTACTAGCAACAGATTTGGCTAAGAAACCCCTGTAGGAATGGTTTATAGTAAACGTCATGGATAAGATTTTACATGGTCTAGTGTCGTTTCAAGAACGCGATTCCGAATGGGCGTTGGTCTCTATTTCGGTCTTACACATTAATGTACATTCGACTACCTAGCACCATAAACCTCAAAAAAGCATTCATAAATATACGTATCGTGATAACTAATGCTTAGCCTGGTCTATAATGGCGGCTCTATTTTCGGTAAGGGTCAATTTCAATTGTGTATGATATTATCCTCATTTTAAAATGGTTCTTAATATTTAATGAATCTCCTTTCCAATAAGCGTTAATTCTCATAGCTTTAAACGATTTTTAAAATTAAAGCCAACAATTTCGTTGAATGTATACGGATTGTAATTAACGAAGGGATAATAAAGCATCATGCCTTTATATATAACCGAATCACGCAAGAGTAATCATGTAAATTTATTCCTAATAATGGAGAAGTATAGAGATAGAACCGAAAAAAATGCGAGATATGATACAACTGACCAATATGACAATAATGATGAAGACACGCGTACGTTACAGGAAATACTTACCGAAAAAATAATAAGAAGGGAGGACCTGTCTGCGATTACAGAATATCATTATTGATACATAAAAAATTTAAGTCATCTCGTAAAAAGTCAGGCCACTAGCGTGCATACGATAATTTAAGTTTTCGAGGGATGCCTATGTTACTATAAAAATCAAGATCAATTGAATTTATACACCGTGGACTGTAGTCAGTTGGATGATTCTAATTGTCGAATTATTTTGCCTAAACCTAACGCCTCTAAAATACAGTTTTGTAATTTTCAACTCATTACCCCTTTTATAATTTACGCTGATTTTGAATGTTTAATTAAAAAGGTTATACCAGCAGCATATCAATCGTCACCAGAATCAGGTAATGGTAAACAAAGTAAGCTAAATGAAATTCATAGTCATGAAGTTTGCAATATCGGCTATTTCGTTTTTTATAAATGTAAACCTGAACTTTCATACTAGAGATATCGTCGTAATAAGGATGCGGCAGAATGGTTCACGAACGAATTAAATAGATTTTCAATTGAATTTGCTCCATATTTTAATAATGTAGTTCCGATTAAACCTTTAACTTCAATGCAGTAGTCGGAATTCTATTTAGCACCTGTTTGTCATATTTGTGAGGAACCCTTCGGGTCTGAAAGCATTACTGAAAGGCTTAGAGATCATTGTCAACGGGCGAATATATAAGAGCTGCTCACAAGTTGTATAATTTAAATTATAAAGCAAAAAGAACTGTTCCGGTGATATTTCACCGGTTATAATAGTCATTTATTAATTAAAAGTCTAGCGACAGTCATTCCCGGGAATGGAAGTATAGTTCCTAAAACTAAGGAAAGTAATATTTTGTTTACTAAGTGGATACATAACGGCATTAATATTATATTCCGATTTATAGATTTGTCTAGGTTTTTAAATAGTAGTTTAGGGCAAGCGGCCTCGTATTTAGCATACAATAATTTTTTGATTTTAAAATCTCAATTTACAGCAGATTATATATAAGCAGATTATAAATAACGACGACCAAATTCGATTGTTACTTCGAAAAGGCGTTTACCATTACGAGTGGTCAAAATTTAGCGAAACAAATCTACCGCCTCGAGAGGCATTTTACAGTACTTTAAAGCAAGTACACGTATCTGAGGAAGATTATCAACACGCGTGCAAAGTTTGAAATGAATTTAACATTAAAATTCTAGCCAAGTATTTTCTGTTATACATGAAATGTGACGTTTTAATGTTAGTTTCTATTTTCGAAAATTTTAGAGATATTTCCTACAGGTGCTATTATGGCCTAGACCCTTCGTGTTATATAACCATTTCGGCTTTTTCTTGGGATGCAGCTCTAAAGCACACCAAAATTGAGTTAGATCTATTAACTGACGTTGATATGATTTTTCTATTTGAAAGAGCAATTAGAGCAATTAGAATACGTAACGAGATATGGTGAAGCGAATAATCGTTAGATAAATGACTTTGATCCGGATAAACCTAGCAGATTTTTAGCTTACTTTGATATTAACAACAGTAATATGTTATTAGCTACCCAACGGCGGTTTTAAGTCGCTAACGCAAGGAGAAATTGATTGCATAAACCTAATGAGTATTCCAAATGAGGGTAATGTAGGATACGTATTTAAATTAGACTTATAGTACGCGAAAGCGTTGCACCTATTACATAATAGCTTATCTAACTGTAGCGGACATAGTGTATTACCACAAGGAGGTAAAGAATGAAACTGCTTCTAACTCTTTATCCTAAAGAGAGATACATAATTCATTATGTCAATTTAAAGAAAGTTTTAGAAGCAGATTTAAAGTTAAATAAAATACATAGAGCGATCACGTTTGACAAATCCCCCTCCCTTAAAAAATGCATCGAACTGAATACGGCATTAAGAGCGACTGCAACTAACGTCTTTGAACAAAACCATTGTAAACTGATGATAAATTCGGTATATAGTAAAACAATGGAATCTGTGCGTACGTGAAACTAGCGACATCATGGCAGGGGAGATACGAGGCTGCTCGTTATATAGCATTACCTACGTTTCGTAGTTGTACAATTTTCGATGATAATTTGGTGGCTAGCGAACTAAACAGAAATGAAGTGCTTTTTGATCATCCGTTCTACATAGGAGCTTCAATTTTAGATTTATCTAAGACTATGATATACGATTTTCAGTTTAATTTCATCTTGAAATCGTTCCCTTGAAATAAAATGAGCCTCTGTTATACCGATATTGATTCTCTTTCGAATTTACTAGAATGTGAGGACTTGTATGCGTTTAATAAAGATAATCTAGATAGATTCGATACCTCTAACTATGCTAGCGATAACCCCTATGGAATTTAGTTAGTTAATGAAACAGTTTTAAGTAAAATAAAAGACGAGCATCGCGGTAGAATATTATTAATATTTGTGGGCTTGAAAAGTGAAATGTACAATATGCAAGTGCAACGTTATAATGATTCGATTAAAAAAGCTGAAGGAACTGTCGCCAATGTAGTAAAAAACGAAATACCCTTTAACGATTATTAGAGTGCCTTCAAAAGCATATTCAAATAATTAAAGACCAGTATACTTTGAAATCAGTAAAACATTCCATTTATACTATCAAACAATCAAAAGTTGCGTTGTCTCATTTGAACGATAAACGCCATCTACTTGAAGACGGAATCCATGCAATTGCTTGGGGTCATTTGGTGTTAATTTAGGGGAGAGGCAATTACCTTTAATAAAAAAAGGCATTTTTATATGCGTGTGCATGTGTAGCTTATTGAAATTTTTAAAGAGTACCAAGATAAAGCCTTAAATGCCACTAGAATTCTCAAAATCAAGTTTACGATTAATTACGTAAGCGTATATTATGCATGACGATGAGCGTGTATGTTATCTTTACGGATTCCTTTCTTAATTTAGGTATTGTTTCACGAATTTAAAAAATTGTTTGAATTTAAATGTTTACATGTATACGTACATACATACATACATACACACATACATACAAACATATACAAGTAATCAGACTTTAAGTAATTAATTAATATATTTGATTTGATTTGATTACCTCCCCCTATAGTACCAGTTATAGTTGCAATTTATAAAATTAGCTATAAGATTTTTTATATATCTTACATGAAGTTATTATTGTACTAATACTAGAAACATGAATAGACCATACTGTACTTGAACCAATATCAAATCTTTAAATTTTTTGGTTTTCGATTTCATATCATATTATTAATATAAAAATAACGTCAAAATTCCAGTAGGAAGGTTTTATCTAATACAAAATATGAGAGTTGGCCTTCAGACAAAAACAAACCGACCTGTTCAAACAGGTGGGTTTGAGGCGACCGAGTGTTTAGACTGCAGGTGTTCAGACAAAGGGTTTTCATGATGGTCGCTTAGTGAACAAGCGAGGCATAATGTAAATTTAAAGTTTAACTTTATTTAGAAATTAGTATTTGAATTAAAACCTCTATATCTCGCGTTTCTAAAAAAATTTGTATAAAAATTTAAAAAATGGTTTCGGCTCTTTCCTCTTCTCCACAAGATCGCATTTATTGCTATGCATCTAATGATGGTGATATTCTGCAAGTAAATGGCAAGATTGATGCCGTACATCGCATATGTCACTTGCTATTATCTTCGTAACTTCTAATTGATTTCAATGTGACTATTTCTGACGAAAATATGAACAAAAGGGCTGTACAAGCCGCTAGAAGGCAGCTACTCAAACGGTATGACATATACGAGTCCTGCATTCAAACATACGAAGCCTTCATCGATAATTTTGACCACATAAAAAAGTACAACGAGCTCGTGAATCCTACTATTGAAGCTAACGATGAAAACGCTTTCATTAAGGCGTTAATTAAAGCGGGAATCGAATACAAACTACTGTGTCAATTGAAGCCGTATTTCGTCTTATATACAATTTAAGGAGATAGGTCCATGGATGGATGGATTTCAAAGATGGACATGATAAAAGCGAGTATGTGGATATGTATGTATATTTATTTTGATGCTACATATGTTATATTTCTTTAAATTAACATTAGAAGACGCAAACTAACTAACTAACTAAAAAAACCCAAGCACTCTTTATTTTTAATAGTAGTAGTTATAATAATGATAGTTTCTATTGAAATGATCCGTTTCAAATTTTCTCTAACTTTTTACAGGATCTTCTAGTATAGGATTGCTCGTGTGTAGATAGATTGTTTAGTATTACTTTAGATTTATCCGTAGAACATACAGTACTGGGATCTAACATTAATCGTAATATAAATAAAAATTGACTAACAAAACAACGACGGTAATGGAAATGACTCTAACATTCGTAATGTTATGTTTGAAGGCGCAAAAACTAAAGTTACAAACAAGATGATGGCTGTTGAAAGAATTCGTCAACTAATTATAATGACTGCGTTTCTTGCCGATTTCGAAGGTAAATATGGTTACGATGTAGAACAAGATGTCGAGACAAATGTTACATGACTACAACTGTTTGCAAAGTTCGATAAGGGAATTAAGTTTTGTCAAAATTTTCTTAATGATGAATTCGACGAGACTGCTTTGATTCACACCCTTATTACTGCAGACTTTGGGGACTACCTTAAGGAGCTGGAACCGTATTTTGACATGTGAAAAATGAAACAAAACGATATGTAAGCTATTAGTTTGAATTTGTACACTTTTATTAATAAATCTAGGGACCACAGTATTGTACTCTATAGGCAATAATAAAAAGACATGTTTCCTGAATTGTTATGTATATAAGTGTATATTATTCTTATTATTATTATTGGCATTTCAGTGAAATTGATATAAAATACAAATTATTTACTTATTTGCTCAATAACAGACTGAATACGTTACGTTTGAATAATACTATTGTATATTGTACTTGTGCTGCAATATTGTCAATTCTGCACCATGATGGATGTTTATAGTAATACCACTATGCGTATGCTTCGCCGGTTGCGGGCCTTCGCTTTAAAATCTTTCCGATACGATTTACATCGGGAAATTTCACCTTCTGCAATTCTTGCGCATAGAAGCCGCCTAATATGGGTTTATTATCCATGTCTTCAAGTTTATACATAACCGGATTGCTTATTTTTATAGAAGTCACGCGGAAAAATCCGCCGCTCCAATTCGGCGTGAAACCTTTACCAAAAACTGACTTGTATTTACTAATTCTTAGACATCTCCGACCTTATAGCGGTGATTTGTATTAAACGTTTTTGGATTGCCATAAACGTGATCGAGTTTTGTTCTCGGAACGACTGCTACAGGTTTCATGAGATTGGTGCTATGCTTTCGATTGTGATATTCGCTAACAACTTCGTCTATAATATCTATCCATTTATAAATACCGCGTAAACTAAACTTCTTGTGCAAGGCACCCTTTAACGTTCGTAACAGACGTTCGAAAATTAAAGCTTTAATTGTGCTGTAAGTTGAGTAATAATTTACACCGTATGCCTCCATCAATGCGGAAAAACTTTTATTGTAGGATTCCTTCCCCGCATCGGCTTGTAAATTCTTAGGCTTACGATGTGTTTTGTTATTGAGATTATCGTGTTGCAGAATAAAAACGATTGCGTTTGTAATCTCTTTGCTGTCTTTGGACTTTAGCAGTCTTGCCCATACACATTTCGAAAAGCAGTCAACTATCACCAATATGTATTTGTAGCCGTTACTTTTCTTTGAATAGGGTAGGAGTTCAGCTAGAACAGACTGCCATAAATCATCGAAGCCTTTAACGATCCTGCGTCTTCTAGGAATGTTTTTTCCAACAAGCTTATGCAGCTCGTTTACAATTTGCTGTTTGGACATTATTTTATATATATTTTAACTGTCAGTAGTAAACCTTTCTTGTAATGCTAATGAGAGCTTCCTATTTTCCCTGTCCGTGTACTGTTGAGTGTTCATAGCACTGGCATTCACAAATGCAATAATATACATTATAAGGCTTTCAATGTTATATTGGACAGATTTTGCTATATCTCCATGCGTCAGTTCGTCCTCAAAAATGTCACCTATGCGTACCTTAGCTTCGTTTCTATATCAGCGCTAACAGTGTTCAGTATTTCTTCTTGAATGACTTGCATCTTTCCTTCTAAACCACGTTTCACATCTATACCTGTAAAATGCATTAACATATTCATTGAACGCTCAAAATGCCTATAAATTCCTTCATATTCCTTCTTCATATTATCAATGCTCTGTTTGATCGCGTCAATTACGTAAAGTTTATTTGTAGCATCCAAATCTTGAGTTGGTTTCGCTACATTAGTTAAAGTTTTTTTTTACAAGTCGAAATTGCCATCTTAAGATAGTTTATATCCAACACCCGGTTCGCCATTTATCGATATCCTAGAAGCAGTCCGTTTAAAATCGAAGTTATTATTGTGCATTATGCGTGTAAAAGAAGTCGTCTTATCAGAGTCACATATGGTTAACAAAACGTATGTCTCAGAATGACTTTCAAAAATGTACACTGTAACTACCAAAAGCAATTTAGTTGTTAAAAGTATGTAGTTAAAACCTCGGGAGAATATTTGTGAGCTATTCTTTGACAAGACACGTTCGCTTTAAACAATTTAGGTTAAGTATTATTTGGTGCGACTGTATTTACAATAAAAAATATCAATTGCCAATAAATTTATCTAATTACATTTAAATTGGATTTAATAAAGAAAAGATAATTATAAAAGGTGATTCCCATCCCCTTACAAACACAAACGAAGTCGCTTTTGGAGGTTATTAAAAACATTTTGTAGAATTTGTGGACTGTTGTTTAATTCATCACACTTAGTAATAATTTTCTAACGTAATTCATCAATGTTCGCAACATGCGTTTTTAAAATCGAATTTTTTAGGTATGGCCACACAAAATAATCCAAAGGTGTTAAATCACATGACCATGCTGGATAATTAATTTCACAGTCCCTACCTATGATTCTGTTGTCGAAGTATTCACGTAGAAAGGCGTGTGAGCTTGCTCCACCCTGTTGGAAGAACCCAGTCTGAAGCTAGTCATCGTGCAGCTGGTTAATAAATGAAGTAAGGATTTCATCACGGTACCTTGCTGCTGTCAGGATACCATCGAAGAAAATTGGTCCTATTAACCTGCGCTTGCTAAATCCAATCCAGACCTCTACTTTTTCGGGATACAATGCTGCTTCTCTGTAGAAGTTTGGATTTTTTGCACTCCACATCCTCATATTTTGGGAGTTGATCTAACCGCTAAGGTGAAACCAAGCTTCGTCTGAGAAATAACACCTTTCTAGTTGATTTTCGTTCATATTGCGCAGAAACCACTGACAAAATTCCCTTCTAG
>JAHWXV010309356.1:0-10341 GCA_024586415.1 Phrixothrix hirtus
TGGGGCACCCCAGACGTTGCTAAACTTGGATTAGACCGAAAATTATTGAATGTTACGTACTGTATACGATTATCAAAATACGAGGCAAATAATTTTAATAGATTTACATTAAATCCGAAATTGTGCAATTTTAAAAGGGCCGTATAATGTGAAATATGATCAAAGGCTTTAGATATATTGATGTATACAACATCGACCTGTCCACGTTGATCAAGAACTTGTGAGATGAACTGCGTAATAGATGAAAGGTTAGTTACAGTCGATCGTTTTCTTAAGAATATGGCAAAGTCGGGTAACAACAAACGTTGAAGGAGTTTAAATTAAAAATTTGGCAAGGATACACGCATTCCACCTGGCATATTACGACAGGTAATGGCAAATTTTTTATTCAGACCAGCAGAGTGCGTATATCGCAATGATGCTCAACCATCAAATGTTATTTTTCACAAATAAAACGGCATATATTACTTTTATAGATATCTGTAAAAGCATTAACGTTCAAATAAAACCTTCAAATATAACTGTTTTAAATTTTCCCGTTCCACTGACGAACCTTGTATTTATCAGAGTTGATAAACCCCATCTGCTCCTTTGCTATACTTGTGGAATGCTTAGAACTGTTCGTATTAAGATGAAACACCCGGTATAGTGTGACCTCTCAAGAAATTCAAGGGATAATACGAGGGTTGATCTCTTTTCTCCACCCCTGACTTACTTACAGTAACAATATTTCAAATATGTGACCTCTATTTCTCAACATAGTTCTCATTGAGTTTAACACATTTGTCCCATCGATGTTCTAACATTTCTAAAACCTCTCGGAAAAAAGATTGTTCAACCTGTGCAAACCACTGATTTACCGCACATATCACCTCATTATCTGAAGGAAATCGGGTTCCACGCAAGTTTCGGAAACAGCGGTAATCGCTGGGAGCTAGGTCCACCGAATATGGTCCATGCTCCACCAATTCAAAGCCTGCTTCAGCTATTGCAGCCTTTTCAATGGCAGATATGTGACTGGGTACGTTATCTTGATGCAAGAGAACACCTTTGTGCAAGTTTCCGCTACGTTTTTCGTTAATGTACTGTCGCAATTTGGAAATTGAATTCGCATAATAAGTACCTGTAATTATGGCTCCTTTCTGAGTGAAGTTCACTAAAATTACACCTTCGGCGTCCCAAAACACGGATAACATGGTTGCATTTTAAATATTTTCGATGGCGGATATCCCCGATGTGTTCATTCCTTGCTTTGCATTTTGGTCTCTACATTATAAAGATGAATCCGAGATTCATCCATGGTTACAAATTGGGCAAGAAAATTCTCCTTGTCCTGTCTATACCGTATTAAAAGGCGGCTACAAATGTCTATTCGCGTCTGCTTGTGTGCATCTGTTAACATTCGTGGTACCCATCGCCAATTACTTCGTAATTATATTGTATGCCACATGATATGCTAGTCCTATATCCTCAACTGTTTGCCTAGTGGTCACCTGTCGATCTTGCAGTACGAGATCATTAACCGTTTTAACATTTTCTTGGGTGGTGACAGTTGTGAATGCTCCACCTGCACGTTGATCTGTACACAATTGCCTACCATATTTAAACTCACGGCACCATCTTTTAACTATGTCATATGATACTGCAGATTCCTCTAATGCATCCACTAAGTCTTGGTGAAATTTAGTTGGAGGAGTCATTTGTTGTAATTGCAGGTACTTAATAACAGCTCGTTGCTGGACACGCTCCATTTTACTACTGATATGTAACTTGCTCAAAATCAGACGTCTACTGCCTACAAGCACTAACAGGTTCATGCATGTAGTTTTGTAGTGTTGGTCTATACATACCAGCCGACTAAATGAGTGAGGGGCGGAGCAAAGGGATCAGCCCTTGTAAGTCACAGTAAATGATACTGTTGCGATGGTCGGCTTCTAGCGGAAAAGATCTATTTAGGGACAAAGAATACAGGACTACTAAATACGGCAGATATAAAATAAAAAGGCCAAATTGTGAGTATGGCATTAACAGGTTCGATGTAATATTTGCGGAAAACATTCTATATTAGTACAAATTGGCTACAATTAATTAAATGACAACCACGAAATATTAAGGCTGATTCCCAACAGACCAACAACAAGCAGCGCATCGTCGCGGCGCAGCATGAAGCTGCAACATGCTATGTTACCAAATGACACCATTGTTGCCCACGCGGAGTAACTCAGCGCTTACCTTCATAGAGCAACAAAATTTTAATTGTGAGCATTACCTTGCAGCATTGCAACTTATCGACACGCTGATTTGATATTGAATGCATGCAGCGACTTACAGAAAAGTGTATCCTTTAGGTATCAAAGTTGTTGGGTTGATTAGTGGTGCACTGGATGAGTATGAAGGGGAACAAAATTATGTATGACGTTCGATTTCTTCCAGCCTTGCTGGAAATATATCGCGAACCCAATATTTTCACGTGCTCTTCTTTTATTTTTTCCTAATGATGGAATACAGTCGCTAGGACTAATATAACGTCTCCACTGCTGTGTGTTTATCACAAGATACATCATAAATGGCTGTATTTGCTGCTGACCAGCACGCTTACGACTGAGTACTGCTGAAGTGGAATTCTGTTACGTACTGTCGCAAATTACGTTGTAATGCACTGAGAATCGGCGTTTACTATTCAAATGAAGTAGTTTTGTGCGATGAAAAAAGTTAATTTATTTAGCACAGACCATCCTAGTTCATTACAGGTTCAAAATTGATGCGACCAGGCACGTCCCGAAACTACGCCCCGTTTACGCCGTATGCATAGCTATCGCATCGAATAACCGCCATTGAAGATTAACTTGACTCAGTCTTCTGTTAATTCTTTGGATGCGAGGTTGTGTTGCGCTATCGATATTTATCTTGATTAATTGAATGTTTAAAATGTTTCAAAAATTGAAAACGCCGTTACTTGTGAAGTGATATATGAGATCCGATTTCTAAACGCAAACAATATCATGGTATCTGCTATTCACCGTCAAATCAAAGAAATTTATGTAGACAATGTTATTGATGAATTATCTGTTCAGCCATGATGTTTAAGTTTCAACTCGATGTAAGAGAACGTCCATGATGCAAGGCGAGCAAAACGCCGGTTAGTTTTTACGGATGATTTTCTACATTCACTTGAAGAAGTCGTGAAGAAAGAGCAGTGTGTCACACTTGTATTATCTTCGCATATTTCGCGAACCATTATTCACGAAACTATTAGAAATTGTCCGAATTTCAGAAACTTTTATGCAAGATGGGTTCCTCGCATGTTTACAGACGAACCCAAACGGAAGCATATGGACACGGCCTTGAATTTTGAAAGCGTTACTCTAATGAAGGAGACTTATTTCTTATGCACGTTGTTACTAGCGATAAAACTTGGGTTTAACATGCAGAGAGGTATCAAGCTTGTTCCTCAACCAGACCCAGAAAATTCAGAAAAGAAAAGTCAATTCGAAACCTCTTAGCAACCATCTTCTCCAACTGAAATGGTCTATTGCTTATTGATTTTATGCCGTGAGAAGAACCGCCATTGCTGCTGATGCATATTGTGAAACTCTAAAGACATCACGACGGGCTATTCAGAATAGACGGCGAGGTCTCTTGTTCCTTCACGACAATGCCAAATCTGACATTGTTGAGAAAACACGTCTTCATCAGCTTCACTGGGATACTTTCGACCACCTGCCCCACAGCCTAGATCTAGTACTCCTGATTATCACCTTTTTACCAAATTGAAGAACTTTTTGGAAAGAAAATGTTTTCAAAGTGATGAAAACTTAAAAGAAGCAGTTACTCACTACTTTTCTTAATGATCTGGCGGCTTCGTTTTTTATAAAAATCGTAGCCTTAACCACAACGGAAAACGAAACTGAAACTAAAAAAAGCAGAAATGATAAACCAAAACAGTTTAAGTCTCATCTTTTGGGCTAGAAAACAAAATTGCGAACTGCTGATTCACCGAGGCCAGCTGAAAGTCATTATGTACCCCAATTTTATGATTTCATAACGGAAAACGAAACTGAAACTAAAAAAAGCAGAAATCATAAATCGAAACAGTTCAAGTCCCATTTTTGGCCTTGAAAACAAAATAGCAAACTGCAGATTCACCAAGGCCAGCTCAAAGTTATGTGCCCCAATTTTGGGATTTCAGAATGTATGTAGTTACTTTACAAAACTTAACGCGTTACTTCCTGAAGTATTTCTTCGAAAACCTTGTCTAGCACATTTGCCTGTATAAATTGGGAAAAAATATATATTCAAAATATTTATCGCGATGAAGATTCTGTTGTCTGCATAGTTTGTAAAAATAAAATATTACTTACGTATCATCGACCTAAAATGTAAGAAGACATCAGCGCTGCTGTTCCTAACCGTCATAGTTTTGTAATTTGGAAATCCTAAACTCGTTATAAGGGGAGACTATTTTAATGAAAAAATGTAGAACAGCTCTACTTTATTTTTTCGGTACAAATATTGGCAGAAAAGGGTTGGACGACTGCTGTCAACCCTGATTCCAAAGTGTACATCTGCCTTTTGGCGCTACAGATCACTTTTTTATAATTATTTCATCTGGGCGCACCGATCGTCACTCGATGCACTGACGTAATTATAAAATACTTACTGAAAATGTAAGTGTCGGGTCGGTTAATCGTTGCTAAAGATTCTTCAGAACTCTTACCTTAACAGAACAACTCGATGAAATTTATCTTAAATTCATTTTCACTTAAATCGAACAACTTTGTAAGTAGTACGCACTGCCTTTTCTGAGAATTAATTTTTGCTTTAATCCATGTTTCACTCCCGGTTCATAATTACTTTAAGACTATTAGGTCTCGTTTGTATAATCTTTTAAAAACTTGATCCAAGAATACTTTCTTGCTATAATTATATAAACTATATTTAATTGCGTGTTACTAACGGTAAACTATCTAGAACCACTTATACGAAATACCGATTGTATATTTTGCTTTTTAATAAATAAAAAGCATTCTATTAATATAATTTAATATAATTTAATAACATGACAGGCTTTACTTATCCGATAAGAAATTAAAAAGTATCTTCGATATTATTAGTAGTATCGATCGCGTCGTTCGCTTAATGAGGCGGGCAAAACCGATCAGCAGTCCTCCACTAAAGAATCACTGCATGCATATTTTCGAACGCTATTCCCAGAACCTATAAAATGTTCCCTGTTTACCTGTCATACGCTTCTCCATGTCTTCTTCTCTTACACACTTAATTTACTTCAACCAGATTCAGCCACTGCGTTTGACGAGCTTTTCTGTTTCTTGTGCTATTTATCTAACGCCACATGAAAATTCCTTCAACTGCATTCAACAGCCTTGTCCTTGGCTTGCTCCTTCCTTGTGTTCTGTTCACTCTTTCTCCATACATTACTTTTGTTAAATGTTGATTGCTCATTCTTTGTACATATATCACCATAACGTGTTCGTATAGATCCCACCGCTTTCGTTGTTTACCCATTTATTCCTCACCCTATTAAGGATTTTACCACATGAACTTCCAAATACCTGCCACGTCCATTTTACTTGCATATCTCTTCTAGCCTCACTGCCATGTAAAACTGTCGAAACAAACCTACTAACGTACACAGATTTCTTTGGATTCATACACGGCTGTTCTTGTGTGGTCACTAGTTCCATATTACCTATAATTTTACATCCTTTATTTACTGTTTTTCCAATTGTATTATCTGTTTCGCAATCACAAACATCCCCGCAAGGTACATAAACGCACATGCTTGCTGTATCTTAGATACGGTACAAGCAACAACATATTGCTAGAACTGATTATTAAACTTTAAAGTATAAAATACTGGCTTTATCAAGTATTAACTAATATGAAGAAATTTAAATGATATATCATCCTTAAAAATTAATAACCAATATCATGTGGTCTAAAATGCTTAACGAAATAAAAAATTAAATTTGTATTTGTACGATGGCATATTAAACACAACACTCAAGTATGCGTATTACACATGTAGCAAAGCAAGGTTAACCGTCAAATAAATTTCGAACACGTTTAAAAATTGAATTGTCTTGCGTAGCGCGATAGTACTCGGGACCTCCTGATTATATTGGTTTAAAATTTAATCAGTTGTGCTCAGTTGCGCATGATTAATCAATGGCGCTACAGCTTAGATCTATAACTGTTTAAATTTGAATTCCTCCTCGGAATAAAGTTAATTGAGTCGACATTTTTTGTTTCAGGTTTTCGGTTAAAATTTCGCTTACGTTTCACTATTGCAAATTCATCTTAGAAAGACTCAGTTCAATATTTAGTCAAATTTGAAAATAAAATTTGTTGAAACCATTTCAAACTTTGGCTCCGATATGTTATATGAATTTCGTTCTTGAGTTCTCTTCTGTTCCGACAAAATCGTCGGTTAATTTAGATTTTCGGTTTGATTTCAGTTACTTTGATAAATATATTTCATATAGTAAGTAACTAGTAATGATATTTATGCATTTTTTTAAATATAAACACAAGTTAAGAATTTTGCCCCTCATGGTATGTTGCAATGTAGCTAAACATAATTTGTATTTGATTCTTTAGTAGCTACTAGTCACACTAATTAGAAGAAATCCAAATTGCAGTAAATTTTTATTTAAAAAATACCTATGTGTATTATTTAAATTTTAAATTATGTACATGCTAACATGTTAGATTAGTACACAATTATCATTCATAGTTGTATGTGCATATACTTACCTAATGACCTTGTAAAACTATTTTTTCTTTTGTTTTTAAATAAGTATGATCACACGTAGACATACCTAAACCTCTTGTGAATTTACAAAATGTAATTTTTAATCTTTTAATTAAAATTTATAACAATTAATTTTAAAGCATTTGCTGTATAAAGTCGCTCGGTATGCATGAATAAACAACCAAACGACAAAATATTGAAGTGACACTCCTTCGTAACGATTCCTTTATTAAAAGGAATCGGTAGACTGTAAAATATTTTCGTAATTTTACCATTTTTAATTTACACGGCAAGTTTTCAACAGTACTGCCTCTAACAGACCTTAATTTGTTGACACGGTTTTATTTAAACTTGAACAAGTACATCTAGAAAATACGAAATTTTTACGACACATTATTAAACTATAAAGTTTCATGACTTTTATTATCATTCAATAAAACGTCTATAATTATTAAAGAGACTTTTGACAAGTGTTGAGTTAATGATTAAAATTTCATCACTAGAAAGTATTCAAGATAATTAACATTTCAAACGCTTTGACATCTACGTTTGCTTCTTGTGGAGACATTATTTTAAAATTTAAAATTAAGCTCACAATCATTATCCTCTTATCCATCTTTGTAATTATTTTAAAGTTGATTACGCCCAATAATTTGCCACGGTATAAATTATCAGTTCAACTTTTACAATTGTTTACTTTAAGAAGGAAGGCGTGCCGACCCTAACTAGATCATTGGAGTCGGGGCGGTTGAAGCCATCAAGTTAATGTTACCTCATTCAAATCACCCCGCAGAATACATTTTAGAGTAGATGAATTCCATCCGCCCTTTTTATATTCATGGATACTTACGATTGCTCAAGCAGGAAAACTCAAGAGAGAATAAGTCATAGTAACTGTGCGAATAGGTTATGTTGATATTTCGTGTCATCAAAATCAGTTCCTAAAAGGCAGAAGCTTAATTCAAAACAAAGAACAAGATATATAAATATATGTTGATGAAAAAAATTTACGCCGTTTACCAAATATCTACTTGTTTCAAGGCATTGTGGAACATAGTAAGTTATGCACAATAAAATATTCGATAAATGTTACTTATACTTATACTTTGACCGGGAAAGGAAAAAATAACTTTGCTTAGCATCAATGATACCAATATGATAATACCCACAAATTGATATAAAAATGAGACAAGGAGTCTTTGGCTCAAAACTTTCTTTCCTAGGCATTCAATGGTTTATTCTAGTATTAAATTATTGCTTCAAAATTTTAACCTAAACAGATAATGCCGTATCAAAATATAAAAACGATTTTGGTTTTTGGTAAATGCACACTATTACCCAAATACTGGGTGAATGCAATAATAACAGCTGTTATATTAATTTAACTTTTAATCGATTGGAATTCTGACAGATTGCTTTATGGCAAAAATAAGTTCATTTTCACATCACATCGGAAATTTTTAATGCACGTTAACACCGGCCCACTTAAATAATCCTTAAACTACTAATTGACAAAACAGGATTTTAGCAATAAGAAATTTAAATAGTGTGAGAAAATCCGATTATGGATTTTAACTAGTAGAAGTCGAGAGCTTCCGAATTTTCAACGATGTTATAAACAATATGCTCTTACGTCGGCTATTTCTACCATACGAGGATAGTTACAATAAGTCAGGTAAAAATAAACACGCAGTAAAGAATAACGTATTTCGTCACAATTTATTTTAAAATAAAATACACTAAAACAACTTCCTTATCGCCCTTGCCTTAACAATCCTTTTTAAAAACCTCGTGTTTTAAGGTCACTAAACTAACTTTTGCTTTTAAAAAAAGACCGAAGCCAACCAACAGTATCACAAGGAAACATTTTCTTCTCTCCAGTGTTACTTACGCCATGTAAACCATGTGCTCTATACACAGCGAAAACTATGCACCACCCGAGAATGCTTTTAACTTTCCAGATTCACTGAAATGTAAGATACGAGAATTAATACACTTTCTAAATTCATACAAAATAACACTATTAGTAAATCAAATAATGAATTACCGACCTCATTTGATGTAGCAGTTGGTACGTTTGCCTCTACGCCCAAGTGATGCAGGTTCAAATCCAAACGAGATCGGTAAATTTTTCGCCAGAGAAGGTTTAAAAATTTTCCTTCTTCTCAAACAAATAAGTAAAATCGTAACACCCGTCTCAATATAATGTTTGGCACGGCTCAGGGTGGAACTCCTTCAGGTTCGGCAAAATTATTGTAGGCATGGTAAAATAACAACATGAATTGAATCTCGCTTCCTGAAGTCTCAGCCACAAACGAACAAACAAATAATGAATTGAAACATTGAAATAATAATCCCCAACAATTGTTCAGTGGCGTAACACTGCGTAAAATAAAATATCACTAATTTGTCAAATTAAGTTAAAAATAATAAAGGGCTGTTGACAAGTTAAACACGAAAAAAGACACTCGTCAGTAACTTCAATTTTGCGATAGTTAAATTCTGTCATAAAACACTTTTGAAACTTACGAAACTAGTCAAGAATATGTTCACAGCATTTCTGATTTTTTAAGAAAGGAGACGAAAATTTATACTCAACCCAATGAGGGGAACTGCTCCGGAGCATTGCTATCCCCAGGAAAATTGAGTTAAATTACGTGGCTGTAAATCGCAACCTTCGACCAGCTCGTTTGGGGACGTGGTATTCGTAGCATTTCCGCGCTGCACGCTCAACACCAAAGCGAAAAACTTCTAGAAAGGGGATGCGTGTTCCACTCATAGAAAAGTCGACGAAGACGCGTTAACTCTTCGAGAGAATTGAAGAGCATCTGCTGTGCGCAGCACAGGGGAGCCTCTAGAAACCGTTTCTTCCAAGACAAAATCTCTAGAAGAGCTTCAAGTCGAAAGGCATGCTTCGGGGTTCACTGCTTCAACGGTTGTTGGATTGAATTTGAGGGAACATGCCATCGCATGTTAGTATAGATGGAAATCGTCATCGTGTTTCTGTTCTAAAATAGATAGAATGTTTATAAAAGATGTTTTTGCAATACAACCTCCAGCCTTCAAAATAATCATTTTCGGTTAGTGAGTAAACCACGCATACAATATTTTTTTCACATGTTGTTATGGTCATTCTGTCCAAAAAGTATCACTTTCATTATTGTGAAAAATTTAGATGGATAGCTGCCTCTACTGCATTTCCGTTCACGAAAAATGAATCAGTGTGCTATATTTTTTCTGATGCGACAAGGTACAAATAAAACCTACGCTTTGATCAACTGCAAACAAAGGTACTTCACGATATTGACTTGGTGGGTCTAAGTTAAAGAAAGTTATAACAACACACTGCCAATAATTACTATATTATCTTCGAATTTTAAAATATGTAAACTGAACTAATAGATCCAAGGCGCGCCTAAAGAAATAAGCAACTTACTATATTAGATATGGCTGTCTGTATGTGTACGTGCGTGCATGCGCGCGCGCTTGTGTTTGTATGTGTGTCAATACATTTGTATATATATATATATATATATATATATATATATATATATATATATATTTAT
>JAHWXV010309464.1:0-14314 GCA_024586415.1 Phrixothrix hirtus
ATTTTTAGTTTCTTCTCCTACATTTTTTTTTCTAGCTTATAAGTTTTTGTTAGTTAGAAGAGACGTTCTAGTGAAGAATTGTCGCTTCACGATAAATTCAGCTAGCTCTTGTTTTATCTTTTAATTGCGTTAATTCACGGTTGAGTGTTTAGATGAAATGCTTTACCCCAACTTACTACACTTACGAATTTTGTAACTGATTTGGCTTACTTTTAGCCTTAGATTTCTCCTAGTTCTTTGATGCTATTCGTGTAGTTATCGATCTAGTACCTTCGTTGCTTGTTCTTACTTATGGAACTTTTCTTAATAAAGGTTTTTCTTTATGTTTGGTTCGTGAGCATGTTGCATCGTGACGAATTCAAATTCTTTGAGCTTTGATTTTTTTTTGTGTTTGTACTTTTGTAGACTGAACCGTTGCTCTTGATTCAAGTTTGCTGCTATCTTACTGTACTGTGAAATTGTGTTGTTTTTTTGTTGAAAATGTGGGACATTACGTCAAGTTTCTTTTGTAGGATCTTTCTTTATGAATCACTTGTGCGTGTTGAGACCTTACTTACGGGTTACGGTTTGCCCATTTTTGAACACACAAGATTTTTGGTTGCTGATGTGAATTTTACTTGTGACTTTTTTTAGTTTGTTTTTCTTTGGATTCACACACAACTACGACTTGCTATTGTAGATTTTTTTTTTGATTAAAGTTAGATTTTTACTTTTAGGTTGTCTTACTGTTCTTCGCAATTTCTTCGATTGGTAATTACTATTACGGGTTGTACTTAACATTCACTTTTACTTTAGCTTAGTTAACCTTGCGGGGTTTACTTTTCACTCCATTTTTTTGTGTCGTCCGTTAGTATTATTTAGTTATTGAGAACTGTCTTTGCGAGTAAAACTCTTGCAATCGTTTTCCCCAGATGTCAGTTTTACCAAGGGGGGATTTGTCACGATCTCACCTTTATCTTCGTTTTATTTTACATTAATTTTAGTTGGTACACTTGGTACGCCCTGTATATAGATACTTAAAATTTCGTTTTGGAAGTTTCTGTGGGTATACGTTAACAAATAATTATTTTTCTTATATTAATATTCCACGAATGAAGGTCGAGGTCAATTAATAAACCTAATTCCGGAGTCTACTAAATTTAGTTTGTTAATCCGATAGGTGTTGCCGTCTGGTGACAGAATTTGAGAACGTAAAATTTCGTTTTGAAATTTCGTGCTGGTTAAAAACACTTTTTGTTATCGAACACTTGTGCTCCGACTTTTGTTAAAATACTAACGTGCAAGGTGTCGAATTGTTTTTCGTTGCCGAGATGTAGAATCAAGCGTTGTTTATTTGATTACAACGCTTATCTGGTACCCTGATTTGCAAGATCTGTTTTTTGGGGTCCTCGATCGTCGTGTAAACCTGAACGATCGTGAATAACGAAGTTCGAAGGGATGAGGTGCTAATTGATGTCGTTACTATAAACTCCAGATACAGGCGGGATGCTGATCGACGCGGGGAGATCCTAAAGGTCGTAGACAATCTTATTTCTTGACACATTGTATAAGTTGCAAGGGCGATGCTTTTAACCCGTAAGATAGTGCTGAGCTCTTGTGAGCAGATGTGCTCGTATTGATATACGTCCACAGCATGTTTAGTGTCTGTTAACTTCTGAATTACATATAAAATTTGCATTACGTATCAATCAACGTTTGTTGCTTATTTAAACTAACTTTTATATTGAATGTGAAATAATTGCGTCGCTTTACTTTGCTTACAAAATTTAATTTCCGAATCACCTTAGCGACCATTTAATAGCTTTTCAATAATCGCAAAATAAGAGAAACGAAACTTACTTTACTTTTCGGCTTAAAATTATACAGAAAGTAAATTCTTTGGTTGTATACGAGGCACTCTGGTTTAATTTAGGCAGCATAGGTATGAATTTCTCTAGAGAAAGGGTATGAGATGCTTGCTAATTAATCACTGGTAATACGTAACTCAAAACAGTTTATTTCTTTGACTAGTTTTTTCTTAAAGCCACATTTCCATGAATGGATAGTGTATAATTTGTATCTTACGCATTATACAGATTAATTGTTATTAGTAGATTAAACTGACGCTGTTATTATAATTACGTTGTGCGATAAACACTTAACATTTCTTTAATTATTTGCAATTACTTTATTGCAACATATCTTATCCTTCTATGTCATTTAATAGATAGTTCTAGTCTAATTAATCTATATGCTGATGCTAAACTATTTAGAGATGAGTTAGTGTTGACGGTACTCGCTATATATGAGGTCGAATAGTTCTAGGTTAGCTTTAATTTATAAAAAGCATTTCACTTATCCTATCTGAATGTCAATGCGTCCCTAACCAGGACATAGATTCTTTATCGTTACTTACTATGTTATATTTTTTTTTATTATATTGTTGATAATTAGTGTTGTTGTATATGAAGGATAACATTCTGGGTACCTGAATAGATACCTAATTACTTGCTAAATTACCTTGTTATAATTTCACCGAACTTCCTTTTTTCCTTATTTACTTTTCTTTAAGTTCTCTTAGGACTACTGTTCCAGAGGTCGAGTTCGTGTTGTAAGTAAATTTATCATAAGAGGACACCTTCTCGTTCGGGTGTTCTTTGGGATTTTTAAAGTAAACGACTGGCGCCTTATTTTCTCTACACTATGTTTTGTTTTTGTCCTAATCCGACTTCGACTTAGTGCAAATTAAGAGAAGACCAACCGAGAAGTATTTTTTTTGACAACGTGCCTACCCACATCAGTTACACCATACCCCCTCTACTCTACTGCTTGACTACTGAACTATAATCCTTGGCAAAGTACGGGAACACTATATATCTAGGATATTTGATACATATAATTTTAAATCACGTCTCCGAATACTTTAATAGAAACTACTCTTCCTAATTCGCGGCGTAGTTATACAAAATAGGTACGTAAATAGGATAACGCAAGATCTCAACAGAAGAAGCGCGCCAGAGTTGCACGATATGCACATATAGCGCTTGCGCATGCGCAATCATCGATCATCGCAGTGTATAAAAGGGTTCGCGATCAAACTTTGCTTTAGTTTCCTGGTGTTGTCGTATTTTCCAGAAGTTTTGCATCAATGCGTCATTCTAAAACATCTGCAAGCGGCGGAAACATAGCCTACAATATTTGCAACGTACAATTTAGTCGATTAGATAACTTGAAGAGGCCTATTAATAAACAGCACGAATCACAGCAAGTATGGGAGATATGCTACCAGAGTTTCCCGAGTGGCATGGAACTATTTACATATATAAATCGTAACCACAGCAACAATGAAGATGCTCCTCCACCAGCAAAGAAGATGAAATTGTCTAACATCAGTGATCAACCGAAGATGCATTCCGAAGGTACGCGATGTAATATATGTGGAGAAGATTATACGACAGTTGAAAAATATGTTGGACACTTAAGAACACAAAAATATTTATCAGCCATTGCAAAACCTCTCAATCGTAATGTAATGGAACTACATTCTAGTTTCAAATATAGAATTGCTAGCTATAGAATTTCTGGGGAAGGAATTAATATTCCCAAATTTCTGCAAAGCAGTAGATCGATAGTGATTGGCTTAATTGAATTCATCAATCAAGCTCACAAATCTGTAATGAAATTCAACATGGAACTATTCGGACAGTATGTTTCTGAAAATTTTTTTAACGCCAAATAACAGGTGGATGCGCAATCTATGAATGACTTGTCACATTTATATGACAAATTATGTTCGGTTATTAAAACAAAAAGGTGAAGAGTTTCAAGAAACGGACAGCGGACGGGCTTTAAAGTGTACTTCCTATCTTGAAACTAATATTAATAAGTACACAGCTATTAGCGGATCGTCCTATATTGAATTTCCAAAGCAGATTCGATTAAAGCAGGTATGCATACATGTCAAAATTTCAGATAATGCATGTTTAGCTTGGGAAATCACACCAGCAATACATCCCGTATCTAAAAATCTTGATCGGACATTATTCTACCCTCATTATTCAGAAATGATTAATACCGTAGGAATGGAATTTCCTATGAAACCTAAAGGCATTAAAAAATTTGAAGCTAACAATAATATAAGTGTAAATGTGTATGCTGTATAATTTAATTGTAAAAGTAAACATTATGACATTGTGAGTCCTATGTATTACTCTAAATCAGTTCAACAGACGGATATAAATTTATTATATATTGAAGAGGGAACAAGGGTGATTACGTCTGGATCAAAGACATTTCACGTCTTATCAGCGCTCAAATATCAAAGCATGATGGGAAAGAATTCTTATATGATGGATGCTTAATCTGTTTCCCTAAAGAGTCTTCATTATATTTACATAAATCTAATGACTGTAATAAAGTTTATACATTCATGCCAGGAAAGGGATATTTCCTTATCAGTATATGGATTCGTTTGAACGTTTAAATGAAACCAACCTTCCAGCTAAAGAAAATGTTTACAATTCCTTGAACAATGAACGTATTACTAATAATGAATATGAACATGCCATTAATGTATGGAATACTTTTAAGTGCCGAAATTTAAAATATTACTCTAGTTTATATCTCATAATCGACATGTTACTGTTATGCAATGTGTTTCAAGAATTCAGGAATCTATGTCTTCACACATACCAGCTCGACCCCGCCCAGTAGTTTACAACAGCAGGAATTAGTTGGCAAGCAATGTTAAAAACGACTGGAATTGAATTAGAACTATTCACAAATATAGACATGCATCACTTTGTGCATAAAGGAATTAGAGGTGGCATATTACAGGCTTCGCTTCCACGTGCTAAGGCGAATAATAAATATATGAAAGACTACAAATTACAAAAATCCATTATATATTGCAATTAAATCAATCTGCGTGGTTAACGGATTATATGGATCTAAGTAGTAAATTACGAGGAAATGCTAAAAATAGTTTCGAAGAAAACTTCTTCAAATCTATTAATAACAGCGTTTATAGGAAAATAATGAAAAATGTCGATAAACGTATAGGTGTAGAACTGGTTAGCCATTGGGAAGATATCGGGAAAAGACGTTGAGCTGAAAGTCTTATAATGAAGCATGTAACTTCCTCCTTTTGAGATCGATTAATTTTTGTAAATTGCGCGTGTTTTGGCGGGTTTAATTTTGCGATGCGCTTTGGGTTGCCCAACTCCCTCTTTTGTAAATTGTATTCGGGAACGTTGTTATCTGTTCCAATTACGTACCGTCAGGTATTGTATGTTAGTTCGTTGTGGGAGATGCACACTGTTGTTTTTCGCTCCGTCTAGTTTCGACGATCTCTTTGACTTATTCTTCTTCGTTGGACAAAACACCTACATTTTTGTTAGGGCAAGTAGGCATCCCGTGGTTATGTATAGAGTAGGTGAATTCATTTTTCTCTATTTATTTATTTCTAGTGTTTTAAGTAGAGAATTTAAAATGCCCGTAAGTTTGGGAATTCGCCGCCATGCTCATAACTCTGATTGCCTCTGGATGAGTCTGAGGTTACGCATTGGAGGGTTACGTTCGTCTTGGTCGATCTTATGCTTCTCCATACCAGAGCCGCCCTTTTTTCTACGTTTTTACGGCCCTAGTACGGCGACCAGCGGTTTCACGAAGAAACGCCCGTTCCGCTGCCTCGAGGCGATGATTTCGATTCATTAAGGATAAAATCTGTTTCTTCTCCCCGAAAACTTCTACCATCCATCAGTTTATGTTATGTTTTCTTTTGGAATCCGCCGAAGATGCTAAAGTTCGTTAAGTTTTGGGACCTGCAAATTGCTGCTTTGCGTTCCTATATTTATTTTCTACAGTTTATTATTTTATGCTACAGTAAAATTAGTTCTAATTAGTCATTATAATTATTTAACTTTGTCCATAAACATTCTACTAATAATTTTGAAATAGAAATTAATTGTTTTGTATTAGGAAAATCAGTTCTTAAATGCAACGATTTGTTATTTGCGCGGCATCAAGTCTCACGAGGGCCAGCGGAGTTCCCGCGCATATAGCTCTGCGGTTCCTTTAACATTAACTCACTTCGATACTTTTACATACTACATTGATACATTTATTATGTATAATTTATGTAAAGGTGTTTTTGAATAGTAGATTGCGTACGAATTTTAAACAGTTATTTATGTTCTATTTTAAATCAAAGCCGCTCATCGCTGCAGTGACGTTCGACGACCGGTTTAATTAATTCAATTATTAATACCTTTTCTAGAATTTCCGATTTTAGGAGATGCTTTATATCTAATTTAAATTAGGGAAACAAGTTCACGAACACGTTAAATTTGCCCTTTTTCAAATCTTATGTTATTTACAATTATAAATTTTATGTTTGCTGCATGCTGTCAGACATCTGCGCGATAACGTGGCCTGATATTGTAACCTTATAGTACACATTTGTTAATTTAGCTTGAGGTTCACAAATTTTCTATTGTTTGTGTACTTCACTAGTTATTTTAGTTATGTCGACAGTTCTCAAAATTTCACTGAACTTGAAAGATTTTTATGAATTTTGCGCTTCCAGATACTAATTTTTGTTTTCTGAAACTAAAATAAACTGATCTTATCCTTATTTCATTTTTCTTTCCATTTATGTGCCGTTGTCTTATTTGATTTTTCTTTCAAATTATTTATAAATATTCTTGCCAACACTTATTTACATAACCCTAGGTGTGTGAGGCAGAATTCTACGAGTACTTTTAAGTCCAACTGTTATCGCCGAATTAATACGACGTTTTCGCTCTTGCGCATCCAGATTTACACTAGCATTTTTCAAATTACAAGTGTGTGGGGGGGCATTTTCCTTTCTTTCGCTACGTATTTCAGGTTGATTCCTACGCGAGCTCGTACAAGTTTCAGGACCGCCGATGCTCGTCAGCACCGATTCCGGGATTTCTTCCAACGCTACAGGGAGCGGAGTTTGCGTATGCCAACCTTGGTAGTTTTCTAGATGGTTACTTCGACGGTTTTTTTTAGGTAACTACATCCCACTCCCTAGCCTCAGCGGTACTAGGACCGGCCGACACCTTTCGTTTATTTTGCTGAAAAGTGTGATTCTTCTGGTGAAGGTTATACGGGCTTGTTTATCCATCTCTGACGTGGAAAGCTTAACATGAAAAGTGTTTCAGCATTTAGTGACAATTTGATAGCGATACAACTAGAAGGACTGAAAGGCACATACAACAAACCAATTTATGTGGGATTTTCAGTATTAGAGGTATCGAAATTTCTCATGTATGACTTTTATTATAATTTCGTTAAACCAAATTATAAAAACTGTGCAAGCCTAAGCTATTTTGATCCTGACAGTTTCATATTACTTATTGAGACCGAGGATCTGTATAAAGATATGAAGGATAGTATTGAACGTTTCGACACCTGCAACTATTAACTAAACAATTCTTATAAAATCCCTCTAGAAAATAAATCATTTCTAGAACTTATGAAAGATGAAGCAGCAGGCCCTATTTTATAGGAAATTAGAGCACTTCGTCCAAAAATGTATGCATATTCCACACACAATGATCACATCGATTGGGTTAAAAAAGCAGAAGGTGTGGAAAGGTGTGCAGTAAATCAAGACATATCTGGAGTGTTTATAGGGAGTTTTTAAATACCAATGTATCATTATTTGTAAAGCAAAATATTTTCAGGACATATATACATGAAATATATACTATTGACCAAAACAGAATTGCTCTTAGTGCAAATGACGATAAACAATTTATTTGTTCTAATGGGTATAGCACATTAGCCTGGGGACACATGCTAAGTGATTTTATATAATAGGTAAATCTATATATAATGTGTTCAAATGTAGTTGTGCATTTACCCTTTTAACATTAATATTCATGCATATGCATTTGTAAACTGAAATATATTGTATAGAAGTAACTAGTCTAATCGCTTATACCGTCAACTAGTTATTCAGCGAAAGGTGGTCACTATTTATTTGTAATAAGTACTATATTTTACTGCATTATCACTAAACTTAATAGAGATGTCTAAGTTTTATTGTTAAACTATTTTGTTTACTAGGTCGTGAAATAGCAAAAGTAGATATTTTTATATTTGGTAATTAAAAGTGTTAGAATTCACTTACTAAATGAATGAATTACATATATTACATATCTGCTAGTTTTATTATTATTTATATGAGATCATACTTAGCAAATTTATCGCTAATTAGGTAAACAATGTATCATATAATTAATATTTTTAACAATTTGTACTTCTAAGTTGAATAATCTAAAAGGCATTTCTAGAATCTTGTCTTTTATTTAGAAATAGCTAATGACTTAATACAATATACATACATACAGAAATATCATTCATAAGCAGGAACATGATTAAATATTCACAGGTATACATACAATCCTATTGTAACAGTCATATAATAACAAATTCAGCACAATATAGGAATTGTAGTCAAGATCGCGGTTATATTCGCGTTGTTTTAGCGGGCGGGGGAGCGGATGGCGTCGTACTGTCTAAACCTATCTACTAACTTGAATTCTCTTTATTATAGTGCTTTAATTTTTTCGGTAAATTAATTCTAAAATTCTTAAAATTATATGAATTTTGATACATAAATTTCATTTTTATATTATAAAAGAAACTATATAAGAATTTTTTCAATTTTATCGTATTTTAGAACTTAGGAAAATTCTGTTCATTATTGCGTCTATTTTACGAATGGATTGATTGTATTTGATATATTTTATAATTATTTTTACTTATTGTTTTTTTAAATAATAATATATTATTGTAAAATTTTATTAAGAAGATATATATCCCTAATAAATGTACATTATTGTATTGCTGTAATTCAATTCTCTTTTATTATGAGGCTATAATTTTTGTTGTAAATTATTTATAAAATATATTTAACGTATATCAAAGCTATTCAATCAATTCGTAAAATAGATTCAATAATCAACAACATTTTCCTATGTCCTAAAATAGGATAAAATTTAAAATATCCTTATATAGTTGCTTTTATAATATAAAATATGAAATTTAATTATCAGGATTCATATAATTTCATGTATTTTAGAATTAACTTACCACAAAAATTATAGCCTCATAATAAAAGAGAATTGAATTACACCATTACAATAATGTAAATTTATTAGCGATATATATCTTCTTAATAAAATTTTATAATAATATTATTATTTAAAAACCAACATGTAAAAATAATTATGAAGTATATAAAATACATTCAACCCATTCGTAAAATAGACGCAATAACGAACAGAATTTTATTAAGTTCTAAAATATGACAAAATCTAAAAAATCCTTATATAGTTCCTTTTATAATATAAAATATGAAATTTAAGTATCAAAATTCATATAATTTCATGAATTTTAAAATTAATTTAACGAACAAATTAAAGCACAATAATAAAGATAATTCAGCTAGTAGATAAGTTTAGACAGTATGACGCCGCTCCCCCACCCGCGAAAAAATCGCGAATGAAACCACGATCTTAACTAAAATTCTTTTATTGTGCTGAATTGGTTATTATGTGACTGTTGCAATAGGATTGTATGTATAATTGTGAATATTTAAAGACGTTCTTGCCTATGAACGATTTTTATGTATGTATAATGTATTAAGTCATTAGCTATTTCTAAATAAAAGACAAAATTCGAGAAATTTTTTTATATTATTCAACTTAGAAATACAAATTGTTAAAAGTATTAATTACATGATACACTGTTTACCCGATTAGCGATAAATTTGCAAAGCATAATCTCATATAAATAATAATAAAGCTAGCAGATATGTAATTTATGTAATTCATTAATTTAGCAAGTGAATACTAACACTTTTAATTACCAAATATAAACATATCTACTTTTGCTATTTCACTACCTAGTAAACAAAATAGTTTAACAATAAAATTTAGACATCTCTATAAAGTTTAATGATAATGTAGTAAAACATGCTACTTATTACAAATAAATAGTTATTACGTTTCGCTGAATAAATAGTTGACAGTATAAGGGATTAGACTAGTTACTTCTATACAATATAGTTCAGTTTACAAACGCATATGCATGAATATTAATGTTAAAAGAATAAATACACAACTGCATTTAGAAACATTATCTATAGATTTAACTACTATATAAAATTCATTATATATTTCATTATCAATTAGCATGTGTCCCAGGCTAATGTGCTATATCCATTAGAACAAATAAATCGTTTATCATTATTTGTACTAAGAGCAATTTTGTTTCGGTTAATAGTATATATTTCATGTTGATATGTCCTAAAAATGTTTTACTTTACAAATATGACATATTGGTATTTAAGCACTCCCCATAGTTATCTCCACATATGTCTTGATTTACTACATACCTTTTTACACCTTTTACTTTCTTCACCCAATCGATATGATCATCGTGTGTGGAATATGCATACATTTTTGGACGAAGTGCTCTAATTTCATATAAAATACGGCCTGCTGTTCCATCTATCATAAGTCCTAGAATTGATTTTTTTCTAGAGGGATCTTATAAAAACTGTTTGGTTTGTAGTCTCTGGTATCGAATCGTTCAATTTTATCCTTCATATCTATGTATAGATCCCCGGTCTCAACAAGCAATATCAAACTGTCAGTATCACAGTAGCATAGGGTTGTGCGGTTTTTGTAATTTGGTTTAATGAAATCATACTAAAGGTCATACATGAGACACTTCGATAGCTCTAATACTAAAACTCCCACATCAATTGGTTTGTTGTATCTGACTTTCAGTCTTTTTAGTTGTATCGCTATCAAATTCTCACTAAATACTGAAACACTTTTCATGTTAGGCTTCGCTGTAAGACTTTCAACTCCTGGTCTTTTCCCGATATCTTACCAACGGTTAACCAGTTTTACATCTACGCGTTTATTGACATTTTCCATTGTTTTCCCATAAACACTCTTATTCATTAATTTGAAGAAGTTTTTTTCGAAACTATTTTTAGCATTTCGTCGTAAGTCAGTATTTAGACCTATATAATCCTTTAACCATCCAGATTGTATGAATTGCAATAGACGATAAATTTTTGTACTTTGTAGTCCATGTTTAAGTGATTTTTTCCAGATTCTATAATGTAGTACATATTTTTCTTTATCATATAAGTTTGCAATTAATTCCTTATTTTGAAATTTGGCTTTAGGTGGTGGAATATTTTCAAGTAGGAATGCTAACAGATTATGTACTGAGTTGAGAGATTTAGAAAATCTAATATCAACTTCTCAAAAGTATCCAACTGACGAATTGTTAGCGATACTTGAAACATTGAAATTTTGGTATCATTTAGCCATTTAAACCCCTATAAGGAAATAATTGACACATTGCCCATCTGTAAAGATTATTTGCATCCCTGTATGCTAAATATGGTGAAGGATGATTTGGATTGTGACCCTTCATATATTTATTATTCACCATAGATTGTCGAATGACATATGCCACCTCTAATTCCTTTATGCACAAAGCGATGCATGTCTATATCTGTGTATAGTTCTAATTCAATTCCAGTCATTTTTAACATTTCTTGCCAACTAAGTCCTGCTATTGTAAACTGCTGGGCGGGGTCGAGCTGGTATGTGTGAAGACATAGATTCCTGAATTCTTGAAATACATTGCATAACAGTAACACGTCGATTATGAGATATAAACTAGACTAATCTTTTAAATTTCGACACTTAAAAGTATTCCATACATTAATGGCATGTTCATATTCAATATTAGTAATATGTTCATTGTTCAAGGAATTGTAAACATTTTCTTTAGCTGGAAGATTGGTTTCATTTAAACGTTCAAACGAATCCATATACTGATAAGGAAATATCCCTTTCCTTCTTGTTAAGTCAAATTCTTGGTTGTTTGAATTGGTTGTTGAAGAGATTCGTAGTCTGAATGAACAACGAAAGGAACCCTCATCTTCTTTTTATAGCTATTGAACTTTAAAATATATCCGGGAACTAAATCACCGGTTTTGTTTAGCTTTAGATCCTTTGTAGGCATGACTGTATAAACTTTATTACAGTCATTAGATTTATGTAAATATAATAAAGACTCTTAAGGAAAACAGATTAAGCATCCATCATATAAGAATTCTTTCCCATCATGATTTGATATTTGCGCGCTGATAAGACGTGAAATGTCTTTGATCCAGACGTAATCACCCTTGTTCCCTCTTCAATATATAATAAATTTATATGCGTCTGTTGAACTGATTTAGAGTAATACATAGGACCCACAATGTCATAATTTTTACTTTTATAATTAAATTCTACAGCATACACATTTACACTTATATTAATATTACCTTCAAATTTGCTAATACCTTTAAGTCTCATAGGAAATTCCATTCCTGCGGTATTAATCATTTCTGAATAATGAGTGTAGAATATTGTCCGATCAACATTTTTAGATACGGGATGTATTGCTGATGTGATTTCCCAAGCAAAACATGCATTATCCGAAATTTTGACATGTATGCATGCCTGCTTTAATCGAATCTGCTTTGGCAATTCAATATAGGACGATTCCCTAACAGCTGTGTACTCATTAATATTAGTTTCAAGATAGGAAGTACACTTTAAAGCCCATCCGCTGTCCCTTTCTTGAAACTCTTCACCATTTTGTTTTAATAATGGAACATAATTTGTCATATAAATGTGACAAGTCATTCATAGATCGCGTAACCACCTGATATTTGGTGTTAAACGATTTTTCAGAAACATACTGTCCGAATAGTTCCATGTTAAATTTCATTCCAGATTTGTGAGATTGATTGATGGAGTCAATTAAGCCAATCACTATCGATCTACTGCTTTGCAGAAATTTGGGAATATTAATTCCTTCTCCGGAAATTCTATAGCTAGCAATTCTATATTTGAAACTAGAATGTAGTTCCATTACATTACGATTGAGAGGTTTTGCAATGGCTGATATATATTTTTGTGTTCTTAAGTGTCCAACATATTTTTCAACTGTCGTATAATCTTCTCCACATATATTACATCGCGTACCTTCGGAATCCATCTTCGGTTGATCGCTGATGTTAGACAATTTCATCTTCTTTGCTGGTGGAGGGGCATCTTCATTGTTGTTGTGGTTACTATTTATATATGTAAATAGTTCCATGCCACTCGGAAAACTCTTCTCGTATATCTCACATACTTGCTGTGATTCGTGCTGTTTATTAATATGCCTCTTCAAGTTATCTAATCGACTAAATTGTACGTTGCAAATATTGTAAGCCATGTTTCCGCCGCTTGCACATGCTTTAGAATGACGCATTGATGCAACATTACTGGAAAATACGACAACAGCAGTAAACTAAAACAAAGTTTGATCGCGAACCCTTTTATACACTGCGATGATCGATGATTGCGCATGCGCAAGCGCGATATGTGCATCGTGGAACTCCGGAGCGCTTCTTCTGTTGAGATCGTGCGTTATCCTATTTACGTACCTATTTTGTATAACTACGCCGTGAATTAGGAAAAGTAGTTTCTACTAAAGTGTTCGGAGACGTGATTTAAAATTACATGTATCAAATATCCTAGATATATAGTGTTCCTGTACGTGACCTAGTGTTTCTTTGATATATAGAAATATCTAACTTGAAACTGAGAGTTCCTTTACGAAGTACTGAGAATCACATAGATACGTCGAAATCCGAGATTGCAAACGTCGTTGTTGTTTTGACGACTAGGATTTTGTCTCTTAGTTGTATTTCAAATTTTCCTTTAAATCTATTGTCATATTTCATATATGAAAAAATTCGCTAGAAATGATCTTTTATACTAGAATGGTTACTTTTTGTTAAATCTATAGCTGCCTAAAGTAAACGAGAGTGCCTCGTATACAACCAAAGAATTTACTGTCTATATAATTTAAAGCCTAAAGGTAAAGTACGACGTGACATAAAATAAGATTTTCTATGACCTTTACGATCTCCCTGCGTCGATCAGCATCTCGTCTGCCTCTGAAGTTTAAAGTAGTAACGTCAATCAGCACCTCGTCCCTTTTGGATCTTGCTATTAACGATCGTTCATGTTCCCGCAGCGACCAAGGACCAAAAAAAATATATCTTGCCAGTCAGGCTACCGACAAACGCTGTAATCAAATTAACAACGCCTGTTTCTACATTACGGCAACGAAGAAAAGTCGACACCTTGCCCGTTAGTATCTTAACAAAAGTTGAAGCACAAGTGTTCGATAAGCAAATGTATTTTTAACCAACACGAAATTTTAA
>JAHWXV010309739.1:0-10573 GCA_024586415.1 Phrixothrix hirtus
GCGTGCGTGCGTGCGTGCGTGCGTGCGTGCGTGCGTGCGTGCGTGCGTGCGTGCGTGCGTGCGTGCGTGCGTGCGTGCGTGCGTGTGTGTGTGGGTGTGTAATCAGTAACATAAGCACGTACTAATAAGAAATGTGTGGGAACTTTCAACACACCCGGTAAAAATAAGATAATTATCTAAGACCGCTTAAAATATAGAAAGTAAAATAATCTGAGCTCACTTAGTTTCTCTCCGATAAGCAGTGCACAATAAATAACATCCAAATTGAAAGAATCCAACAATTATAACCTGTGATTAACTAATTCCTTTAGAAATTCGATTGCAACTAAAACTTTAAAACGTTATCTACCCATTATGTCAAAATAGCCCTAGAACAGTAACGAACTTTACTGTCATGACTAGTTAAATACAACCTTTAGAGTGCGTTCAAACAATACAAAGCTTAATTATAAATTAAACGAAATAACGAAAAAACGAAATTCGTCGCGTTGAATTTTAAAATACAAACTAAGTAAATTGTAATGACCAAAATTTTACATATTACCACGAATGTAAATCAGAAGAAAACGCAACTTTGCAAATTATTTATGAATGCATCTTGAATACTTCCCAGCATTTACAGAATTTAAAAATCAAATAATTCGATGGGCGGTTTTATTAAATTAGTTTTGAAAATGAAAGTTGATAATGATTACATTATATATGTAGGTGCAATAAAAAGTTTCCACCTAAATTTTTCAAGTTTTCGTACAGACCTGTGTTTATGTTCTGAATTCTATATCTTAGTTTTCTTAACTTCATAGGCACTTAAAAAATAATAAAACAATAGAGATGAAGTACAGAAATGTAATTATTCAAAGACAGCATCCAAAAATTTATCAAAACTCAAAATTAAATTTAACAAAAGATATGGGTGAATTATAATTTTTCAGTATATGTATTACCCCTCTAGCCCTGATACATCTTTCATGTTCTTGTAGTGACGCTAGTAATACTGGCCGACTTCTTATTCGTTTATCTAACATGTCCAAAGCATGCTCGATCAGATTCATGTTCGGCGAGCATGCTGGCCAATCCATACAGGTTATTCCACAGCATGCATCCATGCATTGTCATGCATTAGGATAAATTTGTCGCCAACAAATGGAGCAAATGAAACAACGTAGTCTTCTATAATGTCGTTAAGGTAACGCGAAAGAGACGTTCCGTACGGGCTTCTACTGCAGCGGTTAATACAATGAAAGGAGAGGTAGTCATGTTATTATATTTGGTTAAATTGTCAAATTTTATGAATTAACTCTTTACTTTTAAGTGGAAGCTTTTTATTGCATCTGACTGTATATATCATTATAACTAAGAATTTCAAATAAATACATTTAATGAATGTACAATAAATTATTTCCGGTAAATAAAACCATTGAAATATTCGACATTTAGCTTAGATTTGAGTATAGAATTCTCACTTGATCGCTATGAAGTTATCACAAAAATAGATTCATTTAAGATATTAGATAATCGTATAATTATTAAAATGTAGGTAAATATGTAATTTAAAATTGAAACGATTAATTCTTATAACAGGAACAATACGTTATTGATTGAATGCCTCTAATTTTAAGAAAATATGAACGATATACTGAAAGGCGCCAAAATTGTATTATTGAAACCCAAAAATAAAAATTGCATAATTTTCATAAAGAAGAGTTAACAAACCTGATACAAGTGAAATAAACATTTTTCTTATATTTCACATGATTTATTCTTATATAAACATTCACGCCCTCCCTACCAGACCACCAACAGCTTTCTGCGCATCTAGGAACTTGTGTGTGAGTATAAAAATACATGTTAATAAGCATTGCAGGGTTTTAAATATATCCCCCTATATTAAGAGAATAATAATTCTGTACATCGAGAATTAACAGAAGTAATCACTGAAAAAGAGAAAAAGTAAACTATATTAGCATTGGCACAGTTAAAGATAAATCAAGTTTAAACTTACGAATTCTAAACATTCTACTAAAATAACAAATAATTAAATCAAACCGACAAAATGAATATGTATTTGTGTAAATTTTTATTAGAAATCACTTAATTGCCAATTCTCTATATTTTTAAATCAAGTACAGCATGTCCCAAAAGTAAAGTACAGTATTCTATTACATTGAAAAATTAAATTAATCATTTAAAACTATGCAATTTAAAATGTTTTCCTACAACGCCATTCTTTTCTAAACACTTTTCCCAACAGGAGAAAAGAGCAAACATTTCTTACCAGAAAAATTCTCCTCTTAAGAATTACCGCATCTTTAACTTCATCATCACCTGAAATGTGTGAAATTCGATTATTCCTTGACATTGCTTCCACGTGTTCAGTGTTTGGACCTATCAACGAAATTGTTGGCCTTCCATTTCTTTCCACACCATTCCTACTTGTGCGTCCGTATTTAAACTGCGAACACCACACTGAAATTTGTTTTCGAGAAATTCTTACTTCTCCAGAATGTTTACGAATTTCTATAAGGGACAGTTTTTTCACGTGTAAAAATTGAACAACACAACGTAAGTCTGATTTTGTTTAGCAAGTAAAAGAGGGTTTCATCTTGAACGACTTAAGACGCTTACATATGTAATGTTTATAAACAAATGGAATACCCGTTTCTATAGCAAAAAATCATGCCCTATCATATAGTAAGTACTTGATTAATAACAGTAAAGGTATCAGCGGGAAGAAAGTTATTGTGCCGTACTTATAATATAAATATATCTGTATATCAATACTCTCTTATCGCAAGATAACTCACGTGCCTTCGTAAGGTCTAGGACGGCTTATGCTTCCTTATTAATACCCTAGATTAGAACAAGAATGGAATTCAGCGAGATACCGCTTCTACCATAACTTGAAGTTCGTACATCGTCCATCGAATGTTGTCGTGTGTACAATCAGCCCATTTAAATTATATGGAAAAGACAGCCGGTAATGTGTGGCGGAACATGTAGGTACTCACTTAGGGCGAGTTCCAGAATCAACCGGTAGATGTATGGTAGTTACCATTAGAAATAAATACCGTTCCGAATTGAATCAGTCATCTACCAATCCACGTTCCTTTTTGCACCTGTTCATCTATTGTATAATATATAATATATGTATAACCGGTTGCTTACCACTTGTACCAAATAATTATTATAATAGATTATGGTAGATTCGGTTCATCTAATCTAAACATTCATTTTCATATAAAAATAGTAGTGACACAATTACAACTATTCTTCAATAAATTAAAAAATAGTCAAAATAGTTAATACAGATGATAGTAAAGTGGCAATGACTGGAATAATGTTCTTTTAGTAATTCTAAGGAAGATCAAAGTGTACAATAGGGAGACTATGTGTCTCTCTATTTTAACGAACTTATCGATGGTAGCTCAATTTCGCGAAATAATATCTCGAATATTTGCCTTACACTTGAGAATTGTTTGTTGGTTGTTGGCATAGGCACAAAATTTCTAAAACCCCCTTGAAATAAGTCGCATAATGTTAAATCAATGACCACTTCTGGTCGTCATTGCGTCGTATAACAACCAGGAAGTTTTTCTCGTAGCAACTTAATCGTTTCAAGCGCAGTGTGACAGTTTGCGCCGGCCTATTGCAAAAACTCCGTTCACTATAACTGTATTCCTGGTCTAATTATCGAAAAATTACAGTACAATCACAGCGCCAGACCGAAATTCCCACCAAATAGTGGCTCTTTTGAATACAATGGCTTCGCATGGATCATTTAAGGATTATCCGTACCCCATTGCTGAAAATTTTGTATACTCGCATGTGCATTATCGCTAAAGATGATTTTCTCCATAAAATTATTGTCCCCTGATTATTTCCCGCACCAAGTTGGCGCTACAAATAGTCTATTGCTTTAAGTTCTTGTAAGCATTCAGATGCAGATTTTTCTGAGAATTTGTCGCAAAGAACTTCTCAAAGTGTCGAATTATTGTGTATAATGGCAAATCAATGTTTCTGGACAAGTAGCAACAGTTTCACTCGCTGCGATAGTATTATCAAAATATCAGCAAGTACGTCTATGTCCGGGTGTTTTACTGCCCATTATCAAATCTGTTTCTTCGAATTCTTAATTAATTTTCGAAATATTGACTCATCAGATATATTTTGTCAACCGAAAATCCCAGGAACTTTGCAAACTTTTTCAGATTAATTTTCCCCTTTGCTATTTGCATTTTCACAATTATAACGCATTGGTTCTTCATATAACGTCCAATGACAATTATTGGCAACAATGGCAAATAAGAGTAATAAAATGCTGAGGCTTCTAGATTTGGAAACTCCCATTTCACCATGCCTACTAAACTGTTGTCAAATCTTGAAAAATTCCTTCCCCGGTAGAAATTTCTAACTAGAAAGATCTACTTAATTCGATCGGATTTAAACCCGCATCCTTTGGTGGTAAAGACAAGCATGGTAACCACTATATCAACTGAAGCCGGCTAAAAATTTTAATACCGCCATCTTACATGAACGAAATTGGCGCAATTTAAATATGTATTCCTCAACCATCATCCCCATTTTCGAACACCCTGAATTTATGTAGTGCCACAATCTAAAACGGAGTTAAGCCCTGATGAGGCTTATAACTAACTACCCTTATAAGGCGAAGGTTCGCGATCGGCTAACTAGCGGGAGGTCGCAGATCTTTATTAACTAAAAATGTTCTGTGGCAATCGCCTGGGAAGGAGTCGTATTACATGGAAATCGTCTAAGATGGGTAAGAGGGCACCACTAGCTTTATTCCGAAATAACTATCTTAGCTAAAAAAACCAGAAATAATAAGATAGCGATGATGATTGCTAAATACGGCAGATAGAGATGTTGAGGTCTATACTTGAGGCAAAACTGAACACGTTGGTTGATTTTAAAGTTGCTAAAAGGAGTTGGTAATTTCCTTGGATTTATGCAATCTCAAGCATTATACATGCGTTAATGCTGAACAAAATGTAAGCCTGAGGTCTCTGGTACAAATATTCACTCTTGTTCACCTTAAATATACGTATCTGAAAAATAAAATTAGAGACTTAGAATAAAAGAACAATTACATATCAACAAGTATAATGAATTACTTGTCAAATAAGGAATCAAAAATAAATGTCACATCCTGTAAATTAAACTGACTATGAATCAATCTACAGAACAAGTTCGTTATCAGTTAATTTTGGGAGGATTTCCAGTATAAAAATTTATTTTCTACTAACTCAAACTACTCTAAACTATTAACTGGACAAAACTCACACATATGTATTCTCAACAAAAAATCAAGGCAACTGATGAAATTACTACATAGGAGTCACCCTGTATATATTGTACGATATCTTTAATACAATTAGGTAGCGTAAAGTTTATCTCGAAAGCTTGTAAATTCCTAAGTTTTTAACGCACGCGCGTGCACTCACACACACACACATGCAAACGCGTACGCGCAACACACGCGCAGAACACGCGCAAACGTACGCGCATACGCAGACACAGACGCAGACACAGACACACACACCCACACCCACACCCGCACGCGCACCTACACATATCAACACCCACACCCACATCCCCACCCAAACACATCCACATTCACACACACACACACACACACACACACACACACACACACACATCCCCACCCAAACACATCCACATTCACACACACACACACGCACGCGCGCGCGCGCACACACAACTTGGTTCATCGTTCAAATACAAAATATAACTTGAATCTGTTCTAATTTAATGGTTTCACAAGTATATAATAACTTACTTCGAGAACGTAGAGATTGCAGAGCTTAATTTACTTCAATTTTCTGAATTTGCTTTCTAAATTTGTCAACCACCTGTTTTCTCTACAACGCAATCTGCGGTACCCATCAAAATTATCGCCAGCGTGGGTTTTTCTGTGCTTGATGCATCTATTTCCCTACAACTATGGGACTATCGATTAACTGTTTCACAGTTAATTGACAATTAAAAATAAAGCACGCACAACTACAAAAACGGCGGTTAAGACATTATCTGAGGACTTTTTACTTTAATTCTTATAGGACCTAAAAAACATGTTTACTCTTGTACAATTACTATCGAAGACTCCTTTTGCAGCAGACGCATCCCGAGGCTACGACTTCGCCAACCGGATATTGAAAATTGACCAAACACGACTTATAATTTTAAAAACGAAACAACTAGCGGTAAAGATATTCCGAGTATTCTCGAGTCTAAATGTTTTGCATGGCAACATGAAGATGTGATTCTTGAAAAATTTAGTCGGAACTATTAACACTTAGGTCAACTTTTCAAACAAGTTACATAAGTTTTATATGGAATGATTTCTTTACCTAAAATAATTTAAATGCTTTATCTTATTTAAAATAATTCCTAACAAAACTAAAGAGACATTTAATGACAAAACTCATTAAATAAATAACTGAAATAGGGGTTTCTTATTATTATTATTATTATTATAGAATAACACAAATAATCAATTTATCTTAAATTAAAATTATTAAATTATGATTGTCAAGGTTAACTAGATTATGGAAACTATGATGCGTTACAAACCGCATACACGATGCGTTCAAAAAGTCGATGCATTAAAATTGACCTTAAGGTTTATTAACTAAATTTGATATATAGGTATAAACTTTAGATATAGAATGCGACAAATTAAAAAGGTGTTTACAGCAGCATCAGATTTCTTCGCTCCTACTTTCTTTTAAATTGTCGATTTTATTTTCTAACACATTTGAACGTTAATTTTTTGTATTAAAATACCTCTTTATGTTACAAAATTCTAAATTCAGCATTAAACACTTAAACAAAAATTACTAAATGCTATTTGATTAATGGTTATTTTTTCACTATTTATTTTCAGATTTCTCAGAAGGTTGGAATCGAGTTTGAAACGAAAAGAACAAGTTGCAAGTCCTTCGGAAAGTTTAGAAAGCGGTGAAGACTCGCCAAGGGCCACGTCACCTTTATTGCAACCGATAAAAGAACCAAAACCAGAAATACGAAAAAGCAATAGCATAGGTAAAATACATACAAACTTTAGTCAACCAAGTGCAAAATACAAAAGGGGGAATTATAAAAGATCTGATTTATTATCTCAACGCGATGATAATTGGAAACGAGTTGTTGTTGCTAGTAATGGATACTCCGATTAAATAAATACCAAAATTTTAAATTTATTTATTAAGGCAAAAGATTAATGTTAGGAGGTATATTCTAAACAACGAACAATCATTAATGTAATTTTTGAAAAATAAACGGCAATATTATTAGGATTGATACAAAATTGTAAATCTATTATTAAGCTTTTTAACTCATATCTTGTCAAGTGTTTGACATATTTGTTAATTGAATTTAATTTCTAGTGCTACAATTTCGTTTATTATTTAAGGTATTTCAATCATATAGGAAAATCCGATAAGTTAAACAAGCAATATTACGAGGGTAATTTGAAAAATTCGCGACCTGATGTATGATGTAATCTTCTTGCCCTTCAGTATATTTTGTTCCATTCTGGAAATCCGATTCATAAAGTCCTCTTTAATGTAGCTTGCAATTATTCATTTGAAGAAAATCGCTTGCCACTAAGAAATATCTCTCGGTTTGCAAATAGGGAAGTAAAACGGTGCTAGTTCTTTAGTACTTTAATTCGGCAATTTTTGGTATGGAAACGACGCTAATATAGATATGTAAAATTATTTTTCTTTTTGAAAAGCTCAGTATGTTTTTAAATTTTTTGGTTCAGTTCGTCCCATTGGCCCATTGGAAGAAATAAATCAGCAATTTCCCTTTACCATCCTAGAAAATTAAAGCCATGAAATGACGGATCACTATGCCTCCATTACATTATCTTTGTGTGTACCTCAGTAATATAATAGAAATGTTAGTTCTAGCTACGCCATCTATACGCCAAGCTGCAAAGTTTTCAAATTGCCCTCGTATTACCTATTAATTAAAGCTATTGGAGATACACCTATATTTTTCTTTCTGGCAAAATTTATGAATATTGTTGAAGAACGATTACAATGTTTTTTTTAAATTATACACATTTGTGATGACTTTAGTAAACTGGTCATATGATTTTTAATTTTTACCTTTAAGTAGAGATTACTAATTAATTAAATAATAAATGAGATTATACTGCTTATAACAAAATTCAGTCGACATGTATATACAGAATAAAAACAATGAAAATAGACAAAGAAGCTGTAAAGTGTTCAAGCTTAAATAATATTTTGATGCTCAAATTTATTTTGATGTTATATGTTAATAAACGGTTAACGTAAACCATAATTTTATAAGTATTATTCAAAAGGCCTATTCGTATTTCAAGTTTTTTGGTATTTAAATGTTGTTTGATATTGTTATGATAGGCAGTAACAATGCTCAAGTCAACTTAATGCTGAAATATTACAAATAAAGTGAAGAAAAATTGAGCATCGTTATTTCAAATGGCTGGAATAAAATAGTATTCTTTTTATCTCAGTCTTTAAATGTTTATAACATTATAAGATTTTCTTTTCACTCTCTAAACTAGCAATACAAAGTGAATAACAATTGCTAATTTAGTGTGTGATTGTATGTAAAACGACATTGAAAAGATCCGCCCTTTAGGGACGAAAGTAGTCACTAAGGCCTGTATATGAGACTGATTTTTTTTACAAAGTTCAGCTACCAATAATTGCTACACATTCTTCTGTATGATGCACTTTTGATGTTTACTAATATATAATAATACTCGTTTTTACTCTCTCCCTATTTCGATATATACGGGTATCGTTATTATTGGTACCACTGTGATAGCACAGACGACTCTGTGGCTTCGGTATAGCATTAGCACTTAAGCAATACTGGAGGGAATAAAGGGTCATTTACGGCACAAGATAAGCAATTGTTCTAGTCTGAAGCACACAACGTAATAAATGTAATTTAAAAGCAAATATTTACATTCTTGTTATTTCTTACTTATAGTAATGAGTCTTTCACTGAATATGTCTTAATACATTTCATACGTTCATTTGCTGTTGTGGTGAATATTTCAATAAAATGCTTGTTATTCTTAAACTGATTTATTACTTCACCTGCAATTCCTTTCAATTCCTTAGCATGTGTGATTTGTAATTTCTTGTAACAAAAACAAAAAAGTTGCTCAGACGTCAATAAAACTCAATTTATAACAACTTTACTTAATTTCACAATTTGAAAAATAATCTAATAACAAGGTGAGTAGGTATATAATTCACAGAATGACAAAATGTTTTCAATCAACAATTTTAGCTAGAAAGGATTACAGGTAGGTACTAAATAATACCAAACCACTATTTTTAACATTTATTATAATAACTTAATATAATTTATAACAGAAAAAGAGCTTTACGCATTAACCCGCCAAATCTTATAACCAATAAAAATTTCATTAGAATAAGGTTAAAATAAAAATGTCAATGTTAGTTAGACCAGCACAGCTTCAGTGAAGGTGAAAGTGACTTCACTTTTGGAAGTGTGCGTTCGTTAGGAGACTTCTGGTAGCTGTAAAACGACAACCCTATCTTGCTCAATTTTATTTATAGAGAAAAAAAATAAATTTTATCCATAAAATAGTAAAACATATCCTAACAAGCACATGAAGCACTCCAACCTTTTATATTTTATTTTATTTTATTTATATTTTATTTTAGAAGTGTTATATATGAGTCACAGTGATAATTATAAAATTAGTTATACTAGCATGAAATTATAAGAAACAGTTTGACTATTTTGCAATTAGCATATTTGCACCTTCCTCATTTATCAGTAGAAATAGGTCAATTGCCGATATTATATTTTCGAGTATCTTAAGTTGACATGGAAGCAACTTTCTCTATCTTCCTTTTGCGCTGGACTTCTTGCTAAATAATAGATGAATTTGGACCTTTTCGTTTCCAAATGTTTTGTATTAGTGCCTCTGCAACAAAGAAAATTGTGCCTTTTGTAGGTGTCGTGTACCAAAACATATTCAAGATACGTATAACGTAACAACGGGTGTGCAAAGACTAACCTGATCTAGTCTGGTCTAGTGGTGTTCGAACACTATAGAATAGGATAAAATCGAAACTAATGTGGGCGCCACCCAATTCCTTTTTACTTGCCTACCAGAGATATTGGCATGCCCTGTATATAAGATAATAAATATTTTTACCTGAAGAGGAACGTAAGCTCTCCAAGTAAATCTTTCAGTACAAAATAAAAGAATATCAAAGATATCGCTATAATTTACACAACTCAGTAAATTAACTGGCCAGAGGTAGTATATATAGTGATCATCACAATCCAAGAAGCGGAAATAAATTACTACTTTGATGTATAGCCAGAAATTCCCTTATATATAAAATTGACTTACAAATAAATATTCTGGTAAGTACTGATAAAAATGTAGTAGGGGGCGGAATATATGCAAAGTGCATATATATGCATTTTTTGCATATTTTGTAAATTTTATAATGAAATGCATATTTTTCACAAATTATTATTT
>JAHWXV010309759.1:0-13383 GCA_024586415.1 Phrixothrix hirtus
TTATATTTTCTTACAGGAATGTAAAAGGTTTAAATAATTAGGTACGCGCACAAATTATAAGTTTTTAAAATAATACTCATGATACAACTTCTCCAGTGGCATGTAAGAATCCAAGTACATAAGTAAGTCTCCCGATTACCACTATTTCATTCACGATTGGAGTTCATCATCCTTATCAGTGGTCTCCAGGCGGTCTATGACTTATCGTAAGTCTCAATCGATAAGGTGGCGCCCAAAAATACTATGACTTTTGCCGAAACAGTTCAATTCCTACCAATACCACGTTGACACCCCCCTATTCTCTCACTGACGCTACCAGAGCATCGAATGATTTCAGAAACCAAAATGACATTAGCCTCTACCACCTGAGGCCAAAGATACGGTTAACCCCGTTATAGCTTTCTCATCCACATTATAAATTGTCTGTGGCTTTTGCAATAGATCGATGTCAGTTATTGCTGCTAACAACTTATCGAAGTGATGCTTGGCAAGAAACCTGTTCAACCTTTGTGCTCTGGCAGGGTATAAGTTTTGAGACTTTCTTCTTCGAATATCTGGATGTCTTTTCAAAAAAAGTTGTTACGACTTTCTTCCAGCCATGGCTGTTATTTTATTAAAAGAATTTTTTGTTTTATTTTAAACACAAAAATTGAATATTAATCACTGAATAAATGTTGGTGTCACCGACATCGCTACATCAGAAAGTCTAGGTATCCTTCTAAAAGTTTCCAGTTCTTGTGTAGGAGTTAACACAGGTTTCCTGCCCTTCGGTTTGATTGCTTGAAGCAAGATGGTTTCTCTAAGTCCTGCATGGAATTTGAAATACCTTAACTGCTCTCCGAATTGACATGCCACCCTTTAGAACAGCGTCCATTGCTCAAGAAAGTTGATCTTGTATCCATGAAAACCGAAACTTTTGCCCTTATTTGACATAGCAGGGTCTTCGCTATTCCCGACTTAACTACAAATACGACAATTTTACAAGGTAATAACACAAATAATACGGCTATACTATGAATATTAATAGATTATTAAATTTTATGTCATTAGTAATAATAGATATTGAAACTTGAATAAAATTATTTAGATTTTTAAAGTTTCCTAAGGTGGACAGCTTATTAGGTTACCTTAGGAACCTATTTTAGAACCACACTTTTACACAAAATTGATGTTATTCGTCTAATATTTAAGTAAAATTGTAAAATATGAATAAAAAAATCAAACAGATAACTCAATAAATGTTTATAAAATGTACAATGGATTAAGGTTTCCTTAATATAAATGTGTGTGAGTAAAGACTTCATGCTTACATTTAAATAACAATGATGACTCGTCTTAATACAACAACTTGCATAAACTGCCTACCATCAGCAGGTACAACTTAGTAATTAGTATAGACATTCTAAAAGCAAGTGCCTATATATATTACCATCTGGGGGTTATGTCAAGTGCTAATATGTTTTTCATAACGGGGGCTACCTTGGGAACAAGGGTCGCCTTTGGTCCATCTACCTTATAACCCCAGCAGACAATAACATTGATATCATATCACTCTTGTTAGACAAATTCATTCGAATCAATTTAGGCCCATGTCCTGTAACTGTGCATGTTGGTACCTTCATTTAATTCAAAATGTGCCCCACGCATCAGAAGATTTTGTAGTAGTAGTAGTAGTACTTTATTAACGGATATGTTCCAGTTCAGCTAATAACAATATAAATACAATATTAAAATATTTAAGTATACGAGTGTAAAAAAATACTAAGTAAGTACAAAATTATGACCATTAAATTTTCAAGCACTTTCTAAGATTGTTCTCAAACTTAATCACTGATATATCACAAAAATTATCTCTATAAACTGATAGGGATTATTTAATAACCTGGATAAGTAGCCGTAAACTGTTCGATGTTGATCTATATGCAAAAGACAAGTATTTATTGTTCCATATCCAGGAACGTGTAGTGAAAAAGCGCCAAGTATCTGTGAACAATTTACTATTCCATTTAAAGCCTTATATAGAAAATATAAATCAAAGAACGTACGTCTAATTTGAAGATGAGATAAGCCAAAGTAGCTAAAAGTACAACTATAGTTATCTTTATCGTAAAAAACTTTAAATTTAAAACACAAGTATTTTATAAGTTTCTTTTGAATATTCTCTATTCTATTACTATAAATAACAAAATGAGGTGACCAAATTATGGAGCGGTATTCAAGCATTGATCGAACAAGTGAACAATATAAAATTGTGAGGACTCTTTGATTATGAAACTCATTATATTTCCTAATGACAAAACCTAGAGTTTTATTAACTTTATTTAATAACTTATTAATATGCAATGAAAAAAGTAACTTGTCATCAAAGATTATACCAAGATCCTTAAAATATAACACATTTTCTATTACATCATTATCGATATAATAGGAGCAATTACCTTTTTGTATTTTTCTAGAAAACCTAGTAACGCTACATTTAGCTGAATTACGTTCAACGTCATTATGGTTACACCAACTAATCAATAAACTCAGTTCCTTTTGTAATAATAAATCTACCGAGTTATCGTTATTGCTCTTATAACTCTTCATATCATCTGTACATAGTAGGTGCGAAGCATTTTTAAAAACATATTTTATATCGTTGATATATAATAAAAAAGTGTGATTCCCAGGTGGGAGCCTTGAGGAACACCAGATTTAACAGTAATCCATTTTGATGTATAGCCACTAACTATTACCTGCTGTTTTCTATAAGATAAGACTCAATCCAGGAGAGTAAGGGATCATCAAAGCCTATTTCGCATAATTTATAGATAACTCGTTTAATATTAACTCTATCAAATGTTTTTCTCAAGTCTGTATAGATACAATCAACGTTAAGCCCAATTTCAAGATTATCTAAAACATATTTAGTAAAAAGAAATATGTTAGTTGATGTAGATCTACTTCTAAAGAAACCATGTTGCTCATCTATAGTAAGTTGTTTGACGGCAGCAAAAAGTTTGTCTGTTATTGTTGATCCAAATATCTTTGGTATTCACGATAAAATACTAATTGCTCTATAATTTGCAACAAATGTACGTTCACCATTTTTAAAAATAGATATAATATAAGGCTGTTTCCAAATATTAACAAATTTAGACGATTTTAATGACTTATTAAATAACAATTGAAGTGGTTCAGCTAAAACACAGGCACAGCATTTCAGAAAATATTCTGGTATATCATCAGGCCCAGATTTATAATTCGCACTAGCACTATTTAGCTTTTTAAGAACGTCATCACAAGGAACATTAAACACATTCAAGATTATTTTGAATTTAATCCAACATTTGCAAAACGAAAGTGACACGAATACCCTAACTTACTCTATCAGTTCAAAAGGAATCTTAATTTTGTATTTATGCAGCTTAACTTGCGCTATCAGAATTCGTCAAACGTTTGTATAACCCATCTCCAAATTACTGGCAACTTTGTTAGCACTATAAACATTATATGCATAATTTGCACTAGTTTCTTGAACCTTATAAAACTGGAGCTGCATTGGTTCCATTTTTTACAAGTTTTGGTCTGATCCATAGTATTTTATCGGTAACTGTACTAGTTTCCTCTAATGTGTTCCCTAACTTACCAAGTAATTTTACACAGCAGGGCCCATTTCCCAGCCCATATAATGTTTGAAATCTTTTCAATGTATTGGTTATTGCCTTTTGCACTCATAATAGTACTGACTGAAGTCAACATGAATTGTAAAGACATAAATATTATAAAAACTATTGATTCAGAGTTATTACTAGTATCTTACACCGTAATATAGTCGTAAATTGCGCATGCTACGTACTGTGACTTATGATTTAAGTTCCTGCCTATTAGCTGGACGTCATTATACGTTTTAGGTTTAGCGTGCGACGTCTCAATAATTTAGTGATGCATACACATCACGAACGCCATTTTAAAGAAATTAAGCTCATCTATATCTGTTAACAATTCTAATTCCACAAATGTGCTGCGTTGCATTGCAGCCAAACTTAAGCCAGGTGGAGTAAAATAATCTGCGGGATCTAGAAAGTAATGCTGCATGCACACTGATCTAAAATTTTCAAAAAGTATCGATCAACAATTAAATATCAGTTCTTAAGTAAATATCGCAGTAGTCACTTAAAGTTCTACACTTAACACGTTCACGGTGCGCTCACGCCATACCGCCTGAGCGTACCTTATGCGTTTTAAGCAGTGAACGTGTTAAATACTTCCCATACATCTATCGCTCGCTGATAATCGCACCGTCAAATTCCTTGACCTCGTAAGTGATCATAAAATGCCACGTGGCAGTAATGTATTTTCCTGTAACTTTTCCAAGTTATCTACATATGAATATGGAAATACACATATTATCTTGCCAATTGGAGTTGTAAAGCAGATCCAAAAGATTTATGGATGTTTATTGACTGATCATCACTTAAATTTTCACCAAGTTTATCCAAACATGAATTTAGAAATGCAAAACTCTCTAAAAACGCAAGCGTAGGTTACCCCTTCGACATGTGACCTCAAGCACTTGCATACGTTTAGCGAATGTTACATATTTCTCCTTTATTTAAGCGATGATATCCATCTCTTCTCTATTTAAAGCTAACTGTTTAACAAAAAGATGCGAATCGTATCCCGTTAAATTGTGGGAAAATATGGCTACAAATGACGGCGATTTAAAGTTCAAATTACACATTGAATGAGCTGCCCCGCGGTATACATCTGTAAGGTGGAAACGATCTCGTACTTTGACGTCAGTACTTTGAAAAGATTTATCACAATTAAAACATATAACAGCGCTTCCTAACCCTCAATCTGATCTGGAGTTAACTAGGTCATACCTGCAGGATCCTTTAAATATCTTTGATAAACGTTTACTGCATCTTGTTCTAATCTCCGCATAAATTCAACAGTCACATCCCAGCCACAGTAAATTACAAACTTTGATACACTATCATCTAAGGAACATTTTATGTAATATGCAAAAGAATGAGGTTCGTGTCGCAGGTTTGTATTGCATATTTTTCAGACGGGTTCGGTTCAACCGTAGGAATTGGTTTCAAGCTGCTTTTGAAATCAGCATAAACTACGAATAGTACCTTCAATTGTTTATGATAATTTTCAAATTTAAGTGTATTTCCAGGCACGGTGTTACCCAACTTATCAGTTTATAAGATCTTCGGTAGGAAGCTTTGCGTATACTTTATTACAATCAAATCTGGTATGTTGCCATAACTGTTCTGCAGTACAGAAATATTGCAAGCAACCATCACAAGAATGAGATCTCTTTTTTTTAATCTTTATCTGGTTAGCTAGTAATCTCAAAAAATTCTTAATCTAAGAGTAACGACTTCTACTATCCTAGTCATGAATTTACAACAAATTCACATGAGAAGGTTTTTTATTTTTGGAAAAGTACAGAGGTCCAACTATTTCCGATTTTGTTTTACAATTTTCAAATGTGCTATGAATACCATACACATTTATGGAAATTTAATTTTGGCATTCAAATTTGGAAATATCACTAAGTTTAACTGGAAAATTAATACCATCAAAATTTAAAAATATTCCAAAAGATTTCATATGAGGTCTTTCTGTTGGAAGAACCTTCAGGAACGGACACGGCCGATGCTAAAGCACGTCCAATTTGTTCTGGTATTAACTGCACAACTTTGTTTTTAATTGCATTCATAAATTTATTACGATGAATATGATGACCTTTAGCTGAAATTCTGTAACTAACAATATGGGATCGCAAAGCAGAATCTAAAATCATTACATCATCTTCCTAATGTGTCCGAGCTTTTACTCCAGCAGATTTATGATGATTGCTGCATAAATGCGCTAGATATAATCGTCGCGGTACATATTCATGATAATCAGCGTAATAAGTACGTGCTACAAATCAATGACTATACTGTAAACCAAAATACGAATCAAGTATCTTACCATGTATAGATGATTGACTTGGACTAGAATAACTGATTGTTTGTGTATTATTTGTACATATGAGCGTATTAAGTAAAAAATTACTAAATTATCACACCAATATTCGATGGGCGATCCTGATTTCCACTATCACCTTCTCTATCATCGATATCTACTAATACACTTTTGCAATATTTAATTACTTATGAAGAGTAACGTACCACTTGTAGAAGGGCGATTAGTCATGGTATTGGTTGCTTCCATGCGTATGTCACCACCTAGACACATTTATTAAAACAACATAAAACAATCTCATAATTTACATATCACTCGTAGATATTTGGATCGGGGCTGAAGACATTTTCATACGATTTAAGGTAGAAACACACATAACCGGGACGTGCCCTGACCGGAGCAGTGCCGTTACTCCGTAGAAAAATCGAGATACGTCTCTCGATCCCGTTTAGTCCAATGACGCAATTTTTCCACGGAGTAACGGCACTGCTCCGGTCCGGGCACGTCCCGGTTATGTGTGCTTCTACCTTTAGTGATGCTTTTCCTAAAACACCTATTTATATGTAGTGACATATTCAATGTTTTGCTTAATTTAACGAGTATTAATGGGTATTACTTTTTTTAGTATTTTCTCTTTTCCATGATTTTTAGGTTCAAATACTTTGATTCCAGTTGTTGTTTACTTTATTTTAAATACCTTAGTGATAACTCGCATACCTCGATTCTCATATACACTTGATTTTGGACGGTTTAAATTACCACAGCCGTCTTCAGAGTCTTTCCTGTTCCCTTGACAGTTATCTTAACATCACTACCCCGGGTAACTTCCAGAACGAACGAAGTCGCTTAGCACTGAGGTCGAAAATCACACCGATCCAGACTAAACTGATATGAAAGAATTTCTGTTAGTTCTACGTTGTAACTACTTCATTAACTATGCGAAATCCTTAAATCTGCTTACTTTATTATTGTATTGCTGCTATGTAGTCAGACTATTTGCTACCGCAGGAAATTCACTTTTATTCATAATCAACATTCCTAAATGCTTTTCATTGTTACGTGACTAATGAAAACATAGAAAATAATAAAGCTCATTAGCAGAATTAACGAAGAACTGCTACACCATAATTTAGTGAGTAATTTTAGGTAATGTAGCAATTTGCTTTAGTTTCAGATTTATATAAAGTGCACCTCATAATACTTGCCAATATGAATTTATGTAGCGTTCATTCATACAAAGTCCAATTATTCGTAAATTTCAATTTCCTTTTCTAGTAAAATTTATTATTTAATTATACAGGGTGTAAAGAAAATAGTTTACGTTCTTGAAGCGTGTGGTAGAAAATCTAAAATGGAGCAGAAAAGGTGGTGCAACTTTTTCTGCTATAGCCAATCGTTAGCGGGATATTTCAAATTAAAGATTTTGCATTCTGGCATATAAATAATTTCGTCATTTATGGCTGTTCCTCCGTTTTTTAGTTAATAAACTTATAATAGGGGTTTAAAGAAACAGTTAGGGTAAACGACCCTAGTATTTATTTTGGTAATAGCGAAAAACTAAAGTAACTTGAAATTTTAATTTTTTATTCGTTTTGAGTGCTAAAGGAGTTCAATTACTTATTTCCTTAATCTACATGTTTATTTTTAGCATAAATATAAACGGTTATGTTATTGCTGTTTCGAGTTTCGAAGATAAGTGGGATATAACACAAAATAGGTAAATAAATGAAATATAAGAACATATTTAAATTTTTAAATTTAAAATAAAATAATTAAACTAATTAATTGAACAATTTATTTAATGATAAAAACAGTAAATTTTATACATTAGAATTAAGTCAGATGTATAAGATAAAATTCCTAAGAATAAAGCTTTATTACATTACCACTAGAAATTAATATTTAAATAAAAACTATAAGAGCATTGGAATTAAAGAAATTAATCTTTAAATTAAAGAAAATAGGGAAATTAAATCTTCATTCACAATCTCAAAATTAATACTTTATATTAAGGTTTGAAATTAATATTTAACCATTAAGTAGGCGCGTGGCGCCTACAGGGCGCCAGACCAAATTTAACCCTGCGCTAGTCGCACTGTATCTATTAAACATCAGCGATTTTATTTCATCAAAAATAGTTGTTAGAAAGGGGGTACAATTGTGGTATTTTCGCTAGCTTACCAACTTTCACCGCCCGCCCTTCCGCGCTATGCTATTGAATTCCGACTAACGCATTGAAGTTAGTGAAAATTCAGCGTTATAATACGATATCTGTTTCTGAAACATCACGCTACTACTCGTGTTTCAATGCAGTATTACTATTTTATATTCATTTAAGGTCTTATTAGAGAGAGTAAGAACGCGATTACAATAGTATTTTCTTTATATATTAAACATTTATATTTTAATATTTGTTTTTAAGTAATGTTTTCTTAATTATTACTTTATAATGTAAAAATGAATGTACATGATAGATCTTTGAAATTAGTACCGTTTCCAGGCAAGAGTAAATGCATGTTTTAATTAAATAATCAAATGTCTTTTATTTAGTTAATTATCATCCTCCTAACTAAATTACGCTCAACAGCAAAATAATCATATTCAAAGATAACAAATATGTCAATTCTTCTATTGCTTTCTGCCGAACACCTCGCGACTACCTGTGTAATATTATGTGGCGCGACTACTGCAGGGTTAATTAGCGTTAACTTTTAAAAACAAATTACACCTTTTAAAATTTATAATCGTACTGATTTTGGTTTTAGCTTAGTTATGTTTAGAAATAAACTTATTTATAGTAGATCGAGTGCGCTTGGGAGCCTTATAGGCGCCATGCGACTACTTGCGTTAGGAAGTGCAGACTTGTATATTAGAAATTCGATAATGTTAATTTTATTATTTTAGCGGAAATAAACGATAAACGTTAATTTATCGTTGTAGATACTATTATGCCATTTCAGGATATAAATACTGTTATCATCAATAAGATATGTTTACTGACTAATATAAGTATCCTGTTTTATTGCCTAATAAATAAGAAGAGTCGATAGCATTTGTGTAGTTTGCGCATTCTTTCCCAACGGTTTATAATAACATAATTGTTAAAGTAGTTTACACTAGTTTTTAAAAGGTTTATAGTCTTCTCAGTTTTGCTGAAATTTTTAGAATTGCTGATTTAAAATTTTGTTGATGTATTAGCGCATCCAAAATTAATACATTGTTTTTAAATGTTTGAGCTATAATATTTTGTTCTAGATAATTAGTTTAAAATAAAATGGTTTATTAATGGATTTTTCTTTGAACTGTATTATTTTAACAATGACGCCTTATAGGCGCCACGCGCCTTATAGGCGCCACGCGCCGTATAGGCGCCACGCGCCTGCTTAAAGGTTAAATAAAAAGCAGTACATCGTTCGGGATAAAAGGTTATTCATTTATCTGTTTATAGTTTAGTTCATGTTAGGGTTATCTAAACAGAATTAACTAATGTTTCTACTCCAATTAAAATTAGTCTGCAAAAGCTTGGAGTTTCCTAACATTTTAACTGTTAATTTAAAATTATGCCAATGGTAACAGTGTAAAGTATTGTACAAAGTCGTACGTTAAATATCCAGTACTAATTTTTCGTACTAATTTTGTGGTTGTGAGTGAGGCTTAAGAATTTCAACGTATCCATCTATTTACATTGTTGCATACGTCGTTAATACAGAATTATATGAAAACATAAACGAATCAAATTAGGGGAAAGTTGAAAGGTCCTAAAAATCGACTTAAATATACTACAAAGCTGTTTAAGACCATAGGTTAAACCACAAGGATATTCCAATAACGGTGATTGATTTTTTTTATGAATGGCAAGTTGACAGACCTGGCGTAGATGCCGAGTTTCCTAGTTGGCAGGATTTTGAATTGCATGTAGACATTTTATTAAATTATGGCTTGACCGTTACTTTTATCAAAACTTGTATTAAGCGTTTTATTGTGTTTAATAAGAAATATTTCCTAGAAAATTTCCAAATAAAAATATTAATTAGTTACTGAATTCTGTTGCAACGAAATTTTGACCTCCACTAATTTTTTTTCATGAAAACCGTCAGGTTTTGAACAGCTCCGTATAAGATGTTTTGTTTGTATTGTTGTCTTCTATCACATGTTAGAAGAACATATGCCAGTTTCTTCACACACTGTATATTCATTTTGAAATGGGGTGCTTCTAAATCGGTTACTTTTTTTGGGGGATATATAATTCAATTTTAGTTATTAATATCACCTTCTATTGCAACTGTAAACGCATTTATGTTTAAGACTTCTGGGCCTCAACATCTGCAAAATATCTGTTAGGCTTTCTATAATTACTTAAAAACGGATAATAAAAACGCTCTGTATATAAAAGCTGTTTAAAAGCAAAGGATTAGAAGAGCATAGAAGGGTAGTTTTGTGTTATTACTTAGCTTGGATTTGTCAGAAAAGACTTGCAAAATAGCGGCGTTTTTATGATTCGTTTTTCAAATTACGCACTGTAATTTATTTAAAATAAATTAATTATAAAATTAATATATTCATATTAATGACCGTAATGGAAGAACCCATAATAGTTAGAGAAATAAAATGTAGTTTACATAATACTTATTAAAAATCAAAAACCCTACTTCTATTCCGCTGGATTATATAGTTTTATTTTACTGAAACAGATGGAATATAAGAGCACATACTGTGAATATAATGCCGCCCATAGATTCGCCTTTAAATTAATCTTTAGTCACATGCTGTTACTTTACGAAATTTTTTATGAAAGTGTTTTATAGTGGTTCTACGTTATGTAATGTACATACAGATACACACATGCATATGCAAAATACAATATTAATTCGCTGCTACATCTTAATTAAATTAATAAAAATATTTGTGACTTTACGTGTAATTTTTAGATATATTTGTATTTTTTTATCTTTGCAGTGACGTCACACTTCACATGCGTTTGAACTAAGATTAAAAGTATAAATCAAATGAGTGTTTACTTTAATAAAGTCAAATTGCTACTAGTTCAATAGAAATCTACTAAGCTTGTCAAAAATTATAACTTGAATATAACCTACATTTTCATAATCTGTAATTAGTTGGAGAAAGCCTAAATTCACATGATTAATTAATCGGAAGTAAGGTAGTATCATCCTATATACTTGAAACTGTATGTATTTGGTGACCATAGTATAGATTAGAGGATATATTTGAAAAGGTTGATAAGTTATCGGATGAAGATAGTAATAGACGAATAGACATTTGGCATTTAAAGAAAATTCTAATTAGGTTATAGTAGCAGTGTAACTGTACGGTTTGAAAAAAGCATTCATCAACCAGAAGAACTTAATTTGGCAAAATACAAAATCTACGATACTTTAGCAGTCCTCTAATTAGGGAAGGTTTATTCATCCGAAATAAATTATAAACGTGAAAGTTTAATTACCTATGTAATAAATTTGTACATTATATAAATATTGTACTTATAACTAAATTGAACATTTATGTAAGACATCTATAATAAAATAAAAATTATTAGTTTTCTTTATCGCTATTATTATCACTATCACTATTGTCCGATTCAGAAGTATCGACATGTATATGGAATGGTACTGAATCTCTAAATTCTTGGTCGTAACGATCATTAATAATTTTATTTGTATGGCGAATACAATTTTCCTAAGTAACCTGATCGCATTGGTTTATAGATTCCTGCCACATTTCAACAACTTTTTCATCATTGTTACCCTCCAGACCTATATTTTCATTAAAATTTGCTTCGCTTTTGCCCATATAAGAACAATAGCATTAAAATCACAATGGTAAGGAGGAAGCCGTAAAACTTCATGGCCATATTTCCATAATAGTTCATGAATAACATATACTTTTCCCTTTTGTGTAGTTTCATATGTAATATTATTACGTCTTAACCACTCGGAAATTGCCTCTTTAGTCCAAGACGACGTAGGTTCTTTTGACACTGAAACGCTATGATACGAAGCATTAGCTAACAAAATTAATGAAGGTCCTTCAAGATTTGGTATTAATTTTTCAGTTATCGACTTTGTAAACATTTCACTATCCATGTCTACGTGATAATTGGATGTGTTTGATTTTGTTCCAAAGATTTAACTAGGGTCTTGCACAAATCCAGAGCTACCGCCTGCATGTAACACAATAAATCGCTTGCCATCGTACCCTGTAGCTTTCTAACAATTTTTGTATTTCCATTTTACCACGACCTGCATTTGCTTCCTTTTGAAAAAATCCAAGTTTCATCTAAAAAGATAACCCCCCTTCTAAATGGCGACTCCAAGTTTTTCTTATATTTTTTTCAAGAAATAGAACCTTTTTGCTGCGATGTCAAACTTTTCGGTTAAAACTCTTCTATTATCTTCCTTTTTAAAATTAAAACCCAAATGCTAAAGCAAAGGACGTAAAGAACCCGTGCTTAACGTTAGATGAATTTTGATTTTCAATTCCTTATTCAATAACTTAACAGTGACATGCTCTTCTAAAATAATAAATAATTATTTCACTAATTAAAACAATTTTTGGTTTAAACTGTGTAACTTTAATTATGAATACTAACTGTGAAAGTTTCCATAAATTTTTAATTATTTCACTAATTGAAACTAAACGTCTGAAGTATTACCTTGCTTATACATATCGTACAATGTATTCCTAACTTCCATTTTAGTGCGTTCGTTGAGGTCAGCAGTTTTACATTTCTTACGACATTGTTTTTTAACCGCTGAAGAAATAGTTGGATTTATAATATTTCGTTTTTTTGCGTTATACACAGCTCGCAAACTAATATTAAGGGCTTCAGCTACCCTCTAAAACAAAGTGGTTCATACTATGCAACAATAGCTAATGTCAATGCACTTACTTCTTGAACAGCATTTAAAGATGTTAAAGGGCCTCCATGTTGTTTCTCGCGTTCAAAATACCATAAAAGGCTTAGTACCATTTGATGTCATTGCAGTCGCAATTTACGGCCCGGCATACTTTTGTAATCAAAATATCTAAAACTTTAATTAACTTCAGCTATTATTAAAATGAAACATATATAAACTTACCGACCTATGAAGACTTATGACAAAATAGCTCGTAAAAGAACTGTTTTTTTATAAAAATATAAATATGGCAATTACTGTAAAACACACAACCTTCACAACTAATAAATAGAGAAGTGAAGTTACATATTAATCTTAATCAAAGATATGCAACTTATCTCCTTCTTGTTATCTCTCATTGTCACACTATTAAATTAGTACATCTAAACTTCTTTCCGGAGTTACTCACAAACTTTATATTTAGTATCTCTTTCTAACATATGTATATAAATTTAACGTTAAGTTTATTAAGTATGTCGAAGCTTTAATTATA
>JAHWXV010309794.1:0-11157 GCA_024586415.1 Phrixothrix hirtus
CTCAGATTTAATTATTTCAGGTTTCGCATTTTCTATTTTAATATTATCAAAGTTAATTCAGTACTATTAAACATTTTCTGATTTACAGAATTCATTATTCGCCCTTAAATAATGATTGACCATACACGCCTATGGCTTTCTAAATAACCTTAATTTAATTTTGCCATGCGCATAAGAAGATAATTATAAATTTGACCTTCTTTTCTAACATTCTTTGTAAAAACGATACTAAATTCTGGAACTTAATATTTGGTTTCGAATTACCTTTTAATTACTGTTTTAAAATCATTGCAACAATTCTGCAGTGATTTTTGTCGGTTTATTCTTTCCTGGAAGATTAACTACTAGTCTCATTAGATATACCTCTAACGTTAATTACATTTGAATGGGCTAAATTATATTAGTTTGTCAAGACTGGGTTTCCGTTTTTTTTTGTCAACACCTGGTTAAAAGTAACGCCATCTTGGTGTCCACATTTGTGCAAGCCGTGTATTGTTGGTTGCCTATCTTCTGCAGAATTACTGGAATTTTTTATCAATTTATCTTCTGGACTTGAAAAGAAACTGATGGTAAATATCTTTAGAACAAAAATTGCGTCCATATACCGCGTTCGGTTTGAATGGATGTGTTTAACAAATGGTGTATAACTCTTAGAACCAGCCTCCGCCTAGATTACCACATTTTTTCAAAATTAATAGTATTCTGTCTGGGTATTTATTTATTCAAAAGAAATACAATACTGTTATCAATTAGGGTTAGGTTATGCGCATCCCTAAGTTATGCATCGACGTAACCTTTGTGGGAATAATAGATTCCCCGACCTATTCTCGTTTTTCGCGTAGCTGACCTAATGGGTGCTTCTCATTTTGGATTACATCTAGACACAGTACCACCCTTTTTGTAGTCGTCCATTGTACCAAAAGACTTTCATGTCCAGCTTATCTTGAAACATGCGGTATATGTAAATAGATGTCTGAGAAAACCATAAGGTACTAGAATTACAATATAAACGGGCTGTGTTTAAAGGTAAGGAGGGGTTATAGGCATTTCGTTGGTGAGGTAATCCAAAATGAGTAGAACCTATTACGTCATTTGTATGAAAACCTGAAGTAGGTGGGGCGAATCAGTAATTGTCACAAAGGTGATGTCCCGTCAGATGCAAAATTTGGAGATGCGTATAATACAACCCTGATTCATAGTAATAGTGTAAAATTTTCATTAAATAAATAAATACCCTTAAAGGGTACTCTCAACGAATAAAGAATACTCAGAAGCTATAAAACGTACGGTACAGGTGTGTGTTCAGTGGTAGACGCCATCATTGTTAGTGCACACTTAAAGTATCAAGCCATTAAAGTTTTTGTTAATTGTGTGTGTGTGTGTGTGCGTGTGCGTGTGCATGTGCATGTGCATGTGCGTGTGCGTGTGCGTGCGCATTCGAGTGTGCGTGCGCGTGTGCGCGTTGAATACTCTTAATTTTTTTAAAAATATAATTACCTAGATGTAGGTTGAGTAATTAATTCAACTTCTACAGTTACACACCACCAATAAATAACGATTATTACTTAATAAACAATTATAAAATATCGATTTAGTTATACACATTCTGTTCAATTACGGCTTTGTTTTTATTTACGTTTATTTCGACTTCTTTGTATTTTTAAGCAAATTTATTATTTGATGTCTAAAAGAGGTCGATGTACACCTAACCTAAACCTAACATGTTTAAAAATCCATCTGACAACTGACAATTTCCGTAAAACTGAAGGTCAAGCAAATAATTTGCGCGCATCTAATAGCATTATCTTCTTCTTAGTTTGGATTGCCTCTACATTTAATTGAATTAAAAGATATTCAAAATATAATCGTTACCTCTTTGCCGATAATCCGAACGTCTCATCGTAACATGAGCTTAATAAGCCGTTAATTTTTACTTTCTCTTACGCTATATGAAATATAAGTAAAAGAGAAAGTACTGTTTTCGATCAAAACTTTCGATGTCGAAATTTTAGTGTAAATGCATGTTTTCGGGTCCGCTGAGTACGAAAATCGAAAATTGGTCTGTGTGCGCATGTGCGCGTGCGAGCGAACGAACGGGCGTGCGTGCGTTCGTGCGTGCTTGCGTGCGTGCGTGCGTGCCTGCGTGCGTGCGCGCGTGCCTGCGTGCGTGCGTGCGTGCGTGTCTGCGTGGGTGCTTGCGTGCGTGCATGTTTGCGTACGTGCGTGCGTACGTGGGTGTATGTCGATAACTCAAAAACCAAAAGTCCTACAAAAACAAAATTTTTTATTTGTGTTTCTATCCATCGTCCCACGCAACCGCAATAATTTCACTAAAATCGGAAAACTGGAAGTGCCACTTTACCCTTATCATTTCTTGGTTTTTTGAGATTTTTCTCGAAATCGGCTTTAACGATTTTTTTAAAAATTGCTATATTTCTTAGAAATGTAATGCCCTTTCATATAATCTAGCCGGTTTTTCACAAAATTTTCCGTAAGTCGAGTAACCGGAAGTACCTTCGCGGTTAAGTCTGAATAAAATAACTATGAAACTAAAACCTTAGCCAAATGAAAATTTATATTTACGATCACAATTACCTTAGTGTGATAAATTAAGAATTTGGTTAAAATCGATTAACTGGAAGTGCCACCTTATTTCTTTCAGAAATTTTTCTGTAAATCGGCTAACCGGAAGTACTTTCACTGTTAACTCTGAATACAATAACTATGATACTAATTACTCGAACTAAATGAAAATTGGAGTCATAATCGCCTTTTCCCGAAAAATCAAAAATTTGGTTAACATCGAATAACCGGAAGTACCAATTTATTTCTGCCATTTTTAGATATTTTCCAAATTCTTCATTTTCACGGTTTTCTTGAAAGCGGGCATAAAAATTTTTTATAAACAGCATATTTCTTATCTACTTAATTTGGTTTTATATTAAGCAAGGAGTTTCTCTAATAAATTTTTGGAAATCGAGTAACCGGAGGTACTTGGAGTATTAGTTGTGAACAAAGTATCTCAAAAAGCAACCATTATATGAAAATCAAAAACTATATTTATGTTTTATATCTTCTGTACATGAGACAGCAATAATTTAGTTAAAATCAAATGACCGGAAGTGCCCCTTTATTCTTGAAATTTTTAAGTTTTTTGCGATTTTCTCGAAAACGTTTTTAACAATGTTTTTGAAACTTGTTACGGTTCTTATGTCCTTGACATCCTTTTAAGTCAACTTAGAGGTTTTCCTAAAACAATGTGTTGTGTGTGCTGAAAACTCTTCTGTTTGTTACTATACTGCTGTTGTTCTGAAATTCTCTCCTTATATTGTTTTTTTTAACTCGATTTTTGGAAAGTAAGCCACGATCGATAGCAAGCATTCTTTATAATAAATTTTACAAAGCAGTAATTCATATACCTATTAGTGTTCGATGACGTTAGCAAGCAGAATATAATTTAGATTCTCTTAACAGCGTCCATCAAGGAATAAATTGTGGATTAGAAAATTTGACCAGCAGGTCATAGAAAACTAGTAAAAAGTGCGTAAACAACTCTGTTCGCACCAACTCGACTCTATCAACTTACAAACCGTCAGCCGCGAATCGAATGTCACAAAAAATGTTATGACGAATTTTGAAACACGATTTGAAACTGCATCTGTACATGATGAAGCTCGCACAAACTCTTAAGCAATCGGACCTTCTTTTGAGAAACAATTTCGGAATGCGATATAACGTTTCAACGACCTGAACAACATTGTGTTTTCTGACTATACATAACCATACTTAACGGGGCATGTAAATAAACAACTGCAGTTTTTGTAGCAAGGAAAACCTAACAGTTTGGGAAGCAATGGTAGCAAAAATCATAAGTATTCTATGCCTCTTCGAGGATGATGTTGGATGTACGATCAAAATTAATTCTCCTGAATATATTGAAATGTTCAGAGAATACTTGACATCATAATTTGAAGTTTTTGAAGGTTACAATACATAATTGTGGTTTCAAGAAGACTGAGCTGTGCCTAAAATAGCGGTAAGAGAAATATTTTCCCAAAAATTAGTCCTTAAAAGAGGTGACATTGAATGACTTGCGCGAAGCGCAAACCTTCTCCATGTACCTTGCTTATTTTATCATCAAGCAAGTCCAGGTAAGCATGTTCATTACGGTGCCTTGAAAAGTAAAAAACCCAAACTGTGTGGTATTCAGTTGAATCCCCACTATCACGTTTCTCTCTAGTTCTGGGTAAAATTGGAAGTTCTCTTAAGGGTATGTTCCGATAGAAAGCGTATCATCCGTGAAGAGATCCGCGCCACGGGAACGTTAGGAACCGAATTCTGCGAGAAGCGGTTGTTCCGCGCATTCGTGTTGGCATCAATCATAATCATGTTTTACGTGATCCGTTGTAATAAACCGAGGAACGCTAATCTCGACAGACCTTTTCGCGACGAGACCTTAGGCACATTTACCCCCTTGTTATCGGTCAGTCACCACAGGGATGGCCTTTCACACCGTCAATGCGCGTTTTTCTCACTTCAACACTTACTTTGCCTGGCGATTCAGCACTAAAGCGATCTCAAGATTTTCACTTCCCCGTCTCCATAGTGTCGCCTGCTTGAAACTGAACAGCTGTTTCCAACGGACTTTGGTCAACACTAGGTTACCAACCTATAAAATAAGACATGTAATTAAGTGCACATAAAATATACTCAATGCATACACACAGAAAAATTTGCCGCTTATGGTTCGAAATACAATGAGGGTACCTATTTCTCGGCCAGCCTGTACATACGTAAATGTTTATTAATTACATATATACATCCAGAAATATACAGTGAAACAAATAATAATCGGCAACAGCGGAAACGCTGTTATTTAAGAAATAATAAATATTACACTGTCTAATATTGAATTTTATTATTAAGGGTCCGTTCGAATAGCATGAAATTTCAATATAGGTTATTTCAAATATTTCTAATTATTAGCAGTTTCACATGCAGTTTTGAAAAGGAAGTTTATACCACCATTGTACTATATGAAATCTTTTAGAAAGCCTCTTGACTGAACTCTCAAATGATTTACCTTATGAACATTTTGAAAAATACAAATTTTTTCAAATGAAGGCTTAATTTTCAAAGTGATCTTAAGGTAATTAATTTAAGATTCTAATTAAGAAGTTTTATTAAAGATTTCATTAAGTACAATGGTGGTACAAACTTTCTTTTTCAAAATTACACGTGGAACTACTAATAATTATAAATATTTAAAATAATGTATACTGGGTGCCATTCTATTCGAACGGCATTTTATATAATTATAAAATAAATTTATATGCTTTCAAATTAGCCATCTGGGGATGTAATTCAAGACCTTCTGTTATATAGACAAATTGCCATGCTCTCATTGTTGAACAAACGGTATATTTTTGTCATTTATGTGCGCAAATTCTCTTAGCTTCAACTGCTATGGTCATTTTGGCAAGTCTACTAGAATTTCCCGAATCTGGAGGAGTTCCAATGCCAGTAGAAATTTTTAGCGTGCAAAACATTACATTGATACAAGTCCTACAATTTTACTTTCTTAACTGAGAAGAAGATAAGTTTTCAAATTTTTCTCCGTTGAAAAATTTCCCGATCTAGATGAGGTTTGAACTTGCATCCCATGGATATAGTGACAAGTATATTAACGATAACACAAATCGAACCGGCCTTATTATTGTCATTTACAAGTATTGATTGTACGCAGCTGTAATTGATTATTTGACCGTTGTTTTTCTACAGAATACATTACTTCAGGACCTGCCTTGTAGGTTGGTACTCATAAGTTAGTGTGTTATAATAGTGACTTGCATGTCACAAATTACTAGTGGTTTTTGAGAAGTTGCGACTATATCGTTTGTTGACAAAACCACACAAATGTCACTGGTATAATAATTTATTTTGATCTTGAAAAATTTGGATGCCGAAAGGCTTTTATGATTAAGTTGATAAATTAGTAATATTACCAGTTATCCTTAAAAATAATAAGCTAACCCCTAAACTTTTAGTTCGTATAAAATAAATTGAATCTTTTAAAATTTCAGTATAAAATATTTATGCGGATTTACATTAATAGAAGACTTATATATTAGTTATCAGCGCTTATCTGTTGCTGATTATCTATTATAAAAGATTAATATTTTCTACAGGATGCCTTTATAATGTAGTAAAGGGGCGTGGTCGAAAATATTAAATAAAGAAGAAAATAAATTTTAAATAAGTAAAAGAAGGATGGACTACAGTGTAGTCAGAAAGCCTAACATGAAGATGAAAATTGTAGAGTTTGTGGTTCTAAGTGAAACTGCCAATATCAACCAATACAGGCCCAACTTTAGAGACCAATTTCACCATTTAAAACGTCATTATACTAGATGAAAAATGCGTGGGTTTCTTAGATTTCAGTTGTCTGCAACATATCTCAAAATTGTTAAATTAGAGAGGAACACCTGAAGTAGCCAACGAATAGTGGTTTCAAATAAAATCAAACTTAAAGAAGTTATTGAAGATTTCACTGGAGATAAAATTGATAATTCACCTAAATTTAATATCGCACTTAACTATGAACCTAATGGTGATCGTAAAAGGAAAAATGAAAAGCAAAGGAGGAACAAACGATAGTAGTAATAAGTGCAGTTTTGGCTTGGGTAAAGAAGTCGTGCTATTTATTGTGATTATACCACTAGGATAAATCTTATTTCTTCAGCTCCGTAGAGGAAGTGCTGGAACTGGCATGTCCTCAAGTGAATAAGTTTGTTTAACATTTGGATTAACCGATGAAGAATTAAAGTACTGTGAATCAGATCATCAAAATCTCATTACTTAAGTTATTTTAACAGTATATGCGACCAGTATTGGCCAAAGAAAATCTAAAGGTCCACTTATATAAGTTGTTGTTAAAAGGTATGAGATTTCTGTTCAAAATCCAAATTCGTCAACGAATCTGAATCAGTATACTGCAGCATAGCAAACACATCACGTAAATCTAAAAATTTCTTGCAGTATAGTCAGAAGTAATAAATGATGATTAGAAAGACTATGAAAAAGAAAATACTATAAATTGGACAAATGTAGCAGTATAGTTAAAAATATACCTAAAATACATAAAAGTTTGGAAAGCGTAGTCAAAAGCCAACGCCAATTCATTTAGTAATAGTTGAATGATGTGTAGGTTAATCATAAGAAAATAGCTTAGCTCCTTTATTTAGTACTAAAATAATAATTTGTAGATGTAATTTTCTTAAGCGAATTTATGTCAATTTATTTAAATAGTTTACTTAAATTCTCAGGTACGTCAAAATCCTAAATATACAATATATACGGATATTAATCATCCGACTGCGTAATATCTTAATCGGGATGGATATTCATGTAGCTCGGTATAACTAACAACAGCGTTATATCGACTAATCCAAATATTTTTCTAGAGTCAGTGCTTTAAGTAAAGGTTCGTCGCCCTTCCTAGAGTTAAAACTCACTGTTACTAATAATCTGATAAGTTAAATATACATATATGGGAGTTATTGTAAAGTCCTTTCTTTAGAGATTATTGCAACTCCGGAAGCGCAATTCAGGTAAATGCAAATTTCACCTATTGCTTTGTTTAATTATTGATCTCTAGTTGTAGGCACAATATTACAAATTAATTAGTTCATCTAGACCTGGATCTAGTAATGCTTGTACTTTAGACGTACTAATTTAGGTACATACAGTTGGCAAGAGCAGTGGTCTGAAATGTGATATTTAGTCAAGTTTACAAACACTTTTTGTTTGATTAATTTGGTTAATAGATATTTACAAAAATAATTGCTCATTTATTGTTAATTGTGGACCACATAATTTTAATAGTTATAGTTTCGTATATTTTATTGTTAATTTTCGATTTATAATGACTGTTTTAAACTAAACATGTAGCGAAGACGTATTGACTTTATAAAATTAATAAATCATGGATGAGATTAAAATTAATAACCTTAATCCTTTGTGATAGTTATAGTTATAACGTCAATTTTAGAGTATTAATAAGGACAATGAAAGTTGACAATCAGTCTTGGTATTTTTTGTTAATTATTTTAAGCGACTGGCGTGAAAGATAAATTTTTAAGGCATGCGTAAGTTCAGCAGATTTAGAAATAGTTTTCATTGTCTATTTACTTTTACGTTCACAGGATTTACGGTCTGAAAAGTTTATTATATTTGTCTTGGTCCAAAAGAACAGTAATGTCCAAATTACTCTTAAGACGGCGAACTCAGCCTAGGTGTCGTAGCTTGCGTTCAAGGAGTTCCCGCGACCAAAGCTTATATAGAACAGGGAAAAATTGATGACGGTATCAAGCTTGTGACTCCCAATATTATGTATAGGATACTTAAAGAGGAAAAAAGGCAAGTGCCTAAAAGCGATGATAATTACTAGAAATCGATACAAAACATTCACTAATTAGTGAGCCAAACATTCGTTACGACAGATTACAAAAGTACACTAATTACATTGTCGGGTATATGCAGTAGCTTAAATTCAAGGAGTTAATAACGATCTCGAACTTGTCGCCCGACTATTATGCATAGAATACCTCAAGAGAAAAGAAAAAGGAAGTTCATAAAAACGATGATAATCTCTAGAAATCGAAACAAAAGATTCGCTAGTGATTCAGGGGTTCGTTATGACTACAAAAGTACTCTAACTACATTGACAAAAAGATTCACTAATAAACAACTAAATCTGCTGGTACATAAAATGCACGAGTAATTCTTAGAAATGGAGTCAACTTAGTTTGGTAACATACAAAGAGCACGCAGTGTTTGATCGATCAACCTAGTCTCCGCAAATTTATGTATATTACTAATTTTCATTTCATCTTAAACGGTTCGCCCTACAAAAATAGTGCCATTGAAAATATGGATTACAGCCGGTCCATTCATTTATGGATCTTATTTACTAAAATTCGAACACTAAAACTAAAGATACAAGCTACATAATTCATTCACATGTGATTAGCTAAGTACAATGTCTCAATGGGGAAGAAATAATTTTAATTATAATGTGTCTCTATGACTGCAAGTTAAGAGTTCTCATGTAGCAACCAATACATCAATTACAAAGAATATTAACAACTTACGATAGTTGACCAGAAAGTTAGATATTGAAAAGTAGGTACCTGGTTAATTTGCTTAGGGAAACTTGGTACATCCCTAAATAGTATGCCGCACGTATCATTCAATATAAAACAAAAAGCGTTGGTATATAGCAAGGCTCGAATCTATCGAGTTTTAATCACTAGGCTGGGTTCAGCACATTTCTTGAGTCCCTTGCGGAAAGTGCTAATAGCATACACACGACAGTGCGGGAGAGTCGCAAATTTTTATATACACACTGAAGCGAAATTAATGAACAAATCTGACACATTGTCATAAGCTTGTCTTGCAGTGGATCAATCACTGCGATCCGTTTTCTATTATTTCTCTACTAATGGGTTCTTGATTATGCCGTAAAGTTCTACCTTAACCCTTAGACACTGTATACAATGTATTCATTTCTTCTGCCTCCATAATTATATTTCTATGATAAATAAGTTGAACAATCGCATAAGCTTCGAAGAACTTAAATGTAAAATTTAATTTTAAACTACGATGTTTAGTTTGCGAAATATGTTGTTCATAATTGTACTTCCAGTACTTCCGGTTACTCGATTTTCGGAAATTTATTAGAGAAACCGTTTGGTTCGTGTAAAACGAAATTAAATTGCTAAGAAGTATACTAAGTTTAAAAAAATCGTTAGAGTCGATTTCGAGAAAATCGTGAAAAACCAAAAGTTGACAAGAATAACGGGCCACTTCCGGTTGCCCGATTTCATTAAAATTGTTGCAGATGCGTGTCTGGATGACTACAAATCTAAGTGTAGAATTTTTTTTATTCGCAGCTTTTCGTTTTCGAAGTATCCTGTTCGCCAACGGACAGATAGACACACACAGGCCAATTTTTAAAACTATAATTTTCAGACCCAGGAGACCCGAAAACCAGTATTTTGGACGAAAACAATACTTCTTTTACCTATATTTCATAGAAGGTAATAAAATCAAATTAAAATTGTATAATTTTGAACGAAAACACAACTATTCTGCCAAAGAACTTATCAATTTGAGGACAAACTTAACGAAACGTTTTTTATATACTCAAAAGTATCATAACATTAAAAAATTCAATTATCTAATTAATAATTAAGTTTAAAATGAATTAGGATCAATTAAATTGGAAACTTTATTGAATTAACAAATTTATACCATGTGGTCATGATGTATTAATCATATCTGAACTAAGAACGTCACAGACAATTTTAAAGAATATTTCGAAACAACCGCCTTAATTGCTTTAACTTGAAGTTGTCACGTGCGCCTTTGGCTTTACGCCACAGCGACAGCACTGATGGCCGCTAGCTCTTTGGAGGAGGGTGGGTTCCCGATAAAGTATACCAGTACCGTCCAACGCGCCAAAAGGAAGTCGAGATATAGGAAAAGACGGGGCTCCACTATTCCAGATGGCCGCTCAAAGTATGGAACTGTTCTCGGAATAGATAGAGCAGTACCCTGGGCTGTTTGTTAACTTATTCCGGGGTTACTTTTTTATCAAGACCCCAAGGGTTAGTACATATCCTCTGAAATTTAAAATATTCTTAATTAGCTTATACTACTGTCAAAAATAAAAGTCCAATTAAATAACAAGACCTCTATTGACAACGAAAGGGGGTTACTTAACGTACATACACAAACAACAGTTACAGATAGTTTACAAAATAACTTCTCTGTCCCTCGAATATGGCCGTATTCAAGAGATGGAAGAAGGACTAAGCAAATCTACTGATACTAAAATTAGGGTAGTCTATGTTTGGACACCGTCAATGCAAGTATGCGTCTACGATTTCCTCAGAAGATATGTATTGTTGATCTCCGGTTACACGGGAAGGCTTAAGTTATTATGCCTTTTTAAGATCAACAGTAAGAAGCCAGAGAAACAATAAAAAAAGGGCGGTGCCTTAGTTTGGGTTGTTGAATTACCCAAAATGGTCCGTCATGATGGCTTATGGGTTCCCGCGCCGGCGAGAGAACTTCACACGTCCAACAAAACTG
>JAHWXV010309806.1:0-17776 GCA_024586415.1 Phrixothrix hirtus
AGTCCAAGTTGTAAAGCTAAGTGGGATCACATTGAAGTTGTGCTCTTAGTGTTTTTGTATTCGCTGTAGTGTAAAGACGTTTGTTTCGGATTGTGCACCCGCAAAGACATACCACTACGCGCCGCCGTTGAATTTATGTTAACTCCTAGAACACTTATGACAGTAATTTCTGTAATTGCAAAACTTGCAAATCATTTCCATATGTACTCGAGTAGTTAGTTATCTGTTGACAGATGATTTGCTGAGTTATAGCAATTATCTTGACAGTGTTGATATCATTTTAACTAGCATACTGTGCTGCCTGTAGGGTGTACGTTCCGCTTTAAACAATTCTCTACAAAACTCAAGTTTTGTAAAAGGAATCATGTAATTATTAATATTTTTTTTCAATTAACTGATTGCTATCATAATTAATATGCACCACCAAACTAATTTTTTTTGAGAAAATTTAGATAGGTCTCGATTTTGCAAAATAAATGACAAAATAAAATGTAATTATAAAGACATCATGTTTTTGTTGTGCAAATTACAATTAAATTAATGAAAAACAATCGAATTAGTATAATTCTAAGAGCCAATATTTCGAATAATAATAGATTGTATTTTTACACCGTATAGTCAAATTTTAAATATATGCCACATTTAATAATGTAATTAATAATAGGTAACTAATATTATCAATTTTATTTATTAAAGAAAATTCATATAGTAGAAATAGATGTACAGGGTGATTTAAATTGGAGCTTAAGCATACAGATCTCCCGTATTATAACAGTTAGATCATTAGTTTAAATTTGGAACTTTTGATAAATTTTATGCTGATTAATAATCCAAAGAAACATTTAAGTTAACTAATTTTGTTTTCAACTTATGGCTAAAAACAGTGAAAATGGTGGATTAGGTTTCTTTGCCCGTAGTCCCTTTACTACAGGAAATTTTAAAATTCTAATAATACATTCTGTAGGCACTTTTTCATGATAAATAATTCTAAATTATCAAAATTCTCGTCCTACGTTTAGGTTTTGTGGGACCATCATCAGATTCATTTCTTCTTATGGACACCGTATCTGATATTTATCTCATTTGATAAGATATTTTACGCTACTTCCACCAATATAAGACAATTTATAGCTAACTTGATTTTAAAGTAAAATACAAAATAATCTCGTTGAAAGTTATTTACAATTAATCAGGTTAGCTATTTTTAATTCTTTCCATTCACTAGCTAGAAAGAAAAACAAGAGATACAATAATCGAAGTTGCCTTTTGTCGACAGTAACGAGTTGACATGTTTGTTGACTTAAATTTGTATTTATTTCTAATTTATTAATGACAATGTTTTAAAATGCTGTTTGAAAATTATGAAAAGCGTGATATGCTGCAAATGTATTATAAGTGTAACAGGAATAGTGAAGAAGCTGGTAGAATATGTTTGCAGCAAGATCTAGACCGGTATCAACCACGAATTAATTATTTTTGACAATTACATAGAAACCTAGCGAATTATGTTTCCTTTTACAAATCAAGGATTAAGTATGGATCTAAAACGTCTCGTGATGAGAATGAAAATATTTTAATTTCAGTAAGCCTTAAACAAGCTTGCACGCTTTATCTTACTTCAAATATGTTAGGTCAATAACAAACACTCTACATCGACCCGCGAAATTTCCCATAACTTAAATATGCCACAAACGATAGTTTGGAGAACCCTAAGAAATGATAGATACAAGCCTTACAGAATACGTGTGAGCCAACAATTACAACATAACGAAACCTGAGGAGGTTACAATTTTGCAACTGGCTTTTAGAAACACTTGATGAAGATCATAACCTTTTAAATAAAGCGATTTGGACGGATGAATGTATTTTCTCTAGTAATGGTATGTTTACAGGAATAATGAACAGAAATGTACAGAATATGCACGAGTTCTAAGAGAAAGCAGAAATTAAGGGCGATGTTCTGTAAACATTTGGATTGATATGTGGAATAGATTTTTTGGATCTCATTTTTCGAAGAAAGTATGCATTCAGAAATTATCTTAAGTTTTTAAGGAACAACTTGTTGGATGACTTAGAAGATATTCCTCTCAATATATTGGGAGAATTGTGGTGGCAACAGGATGAAGCACCTCCTCATAATTAAATAGTTAAATACAACGCTTCCACACAAATGGTTGTCCTGACTTGAATGTCACCGATTAATTCCTTTGGCGAAACTTAAAAATTAAGTTGTATCAGATCATGCCTCGAAATGGAGATCAATTTATAGAGGCATTGTTCAGATATTCCATAATATTCCAGAAGGAACGATATAAAGGGCGATTAACAATTTGCGTAAACGAATCCAATTATTTATTAACGAAAATGGCTATTTATCTGAGCATTTACTTTAGTTGTTTTGTTATGTTATTAAATAGAATTACTAGTCTTACAGAAAACTATCGCATTACATTACATTACATTACATTACATTAATGAGAAAAAATCAAAAACAATGCACCTGATCAATTGTAAGTAACTACTCAACGATTTTATTTTGTATTTTACTTTTAAATCAAGTTAGCTATAAGTGTCTTATATTACTGAAAACAGCATAAAATATCCTATCAAATGAGATAAGTAACGGATATGGCGTGTATAAGAAAAAATGAATCTCATGATGGTTCCACGAAACTGAAACGTAGGTTGTCAATTTTGATAATTTACAATTATTTGCCATAAAGGGGTGCCTGTAGAATGTATTATTAGAAATGTAGAAGATTCGGTAGTAAAAGGGTTATGCGCGAAAAACCTAATCCACCATTTTCACTGTTTTTGGCCATAAGTTGAAAATAAAATAAGTTAACTCAATTTTCTCTTTGGATTATTAAACAGCATAAAATTTATCAAAAAAGTGTCAGTTAAAACTCATAGTCTATCTCTTATAATAAATGAGATCCCTGTGCTTAGCCTTTAATTTTTATCGCCCTCTACATAATATTCCATAGTGAGCGTTAGTATAGTCCATGATCAATAATTTATAAGTTTGTACATGGTAAAAGTCTTTGATGTTATAAAGGCATAGACTATGTCTATAGTTTATATACCATTAAAGGTCAAAACTACCGACTAACATAAAATTAAGAACTGAGGACTTCTACTGAATATTGAATTGCCGCTTTAGGGACCTTTTACTATATAGAATCTACTACTAAACTTTTAAGCCTTTTGTGGGCACTCGATTGGTATCAATTCGTAGCTGTTAAACATTCATTGCCAATCTTGCGATATCGTGTGATGCGAGTTCTTCCAAACGGCCCATTACGCGTTATCGCGTGGACACCGCTATCAAGTTTCTAAGCGGAATAGTATAAGTAATATTTATATTGGTCACTAGGGAATTGATCGACTTCGTTGGACACCACACAAAATTCCAATTTTGAGCTTTCAATGAATGTGATAAGCTATTAGGGGAAGCTACAAAGTGGTAATAATGATCTATAAATAAACCGCATTCTTAAAGTTTGAGGTGAAATTTGTCTTAAAATTTGGGCATAGCAAGAATTTTATAATACCGATTCCAACAAGTGGTCATTTTACATTTTAATACCGAAAATAATAGTTTTTTTATTAAATTATTCAAGCAAGTGGATGTTTTCTGTTTACAGGTAACACCAAGTTTAGACGCTGCTAAATGTGACGCCCTTGTCGCTAAAGAAGGTTGTTTAACTTACCAATAGTTTTAGCTTGAATCTCATTAATTTGTGATCATCAAGCCAAAGAACTTACAGGTATCCTTTTCATTTCGCTATATTCTTCTAAAGAAGACTCTCACGTGATTACATCGAACCCTTCATCAGCTGGTGCATAAATCGATTCTATCTTCTTATTTTGACTGGTAAATAATCGCGGTTTGGTTATGTTCTAGTGATACAGGTTTGCTTTCCTTTGTAAAAACTTTGCTGTCAAGTATCCGTGGCTTCTATATGTATTTTTCTTACGAGTGTAGCTAGAAGGTAATCTAGACAATTGAAAAAACGCCCTTCAGCTTCAATGCGGCCAGCGTAATTGAATAATTTATACCCAATATATCTATTTACCACTGCATTAATCTTTAGGAAATATTTGTGACCGTGTTAATTAAAAGGCTTTCAGAATTAAGTGTTACTCTATCGGTGACTATGGAGATTTCTTTTAAGACGGTTACGTCCCGCAACAGTGACCCCGAATTTTGCACTTGTTTGTTTGAAAATGTCGGAATCTGCACTGCGATCTGTACTTGCAACCCCATTTCTTGAAAAATATGGCAGTCAACAGATTCCGTTGTTGGTGGAGTTTCTTTTGGATCCGAACTACATACCAAGATCTTGATAATAGTATCTTGAAATACTACCTTCAACTTGATACGTACCACGCGTCAATTAAATTGGTCTAGGCCGCAGCCGAGATTTGTTACGGTAAACTTTCTACCAGGATGGACACAAATTTGTTTCCTTAGATCCTATAATGCCTACACAAGTTTTAATAACGTGGGCTTTCGTCACAAGGTAGTAAATACTTCTTATATCTTGGCGGTGACTGCCTAGTAGGTGATATGCCTTTCCCATTTTCAGCTATTATTGATGTATTTATTCCACACCACTAATACCACTTTTTAAACTGTACTGCAATGCCACGGGACATTCGGACATCTTCAGAGACATAATGTGCCATGGGGTACTCTTCTGGTACATCAAAAAAATTTCTCTATTCCTCACTGATAACCCCAAATATAACTTTGTATTGTCCTGAATAGGTTGACATAAATTCGGTAATTGATATATCACGGTTTTTGACTCGTAATTCTTTTAATTCAACATGATATACCCTTTGCTCACATTCCTGCTGCTCGCGTCCTGCATTCCTCCCAGCGCATGGGGCTAACCCATTCATTTGAATCACTCTTAGCTTTCCTGCAGGCTATTTCATAATTCAACAGATTACATTGTTGATACTACTTATCACTTTATATGGACTTTCCAGGATCTTTGCAATTTGGGAAATAGGCATCGTCATCACTAAGGCTGGTACAGCCAAATCAGGCCATCGGGTTTTAATCTTACTGTATTAGACCTTGCACCATAGTGCCATGCCATTCAGTCACTGCCAATCTGGATGTATGTCGTTGCGAACTTTTTCGTGAATTGAGTTTAAATTCCTTAGAAGGCCTTCATCATATGCATTACCAGCGACCTCCTCTCCAGGCTTGCTACCAAACTCCAAATCGCACGGTAATCTAATTTTACTTCCAAAAAACGCTCTAGCTGGGGTCCTTCCCGTCTTTTCGTGTACTGCTAACCGATATGCCGTCAGGGGCAGATGCAAGTATTGGTCCCAATCTCTTTGATGGTCTAAGACTACTTCTGACAAATATCTTCCCACTATTCAATTCATGCGTTCTACCATTCCATCTTACTTTAGATGAAGAGCGTTGTTTTGATTTTGCTTATATTCAACAGCTGGTACAGACTTTGGAATAACGCTGACTCAAAATTTTTCCTTGGTCAGAATGTAATTCCAAACGAATCCCGAAACAGCTAAACAGGTCTTTTACCAATGTCTTGGCCACAGTAACTGCCTGTTGATTAGGTAGAGCGTATGCTTCGGTACATTTACCGAAATAGTACACTGCAATCAGGATGTAATTGTTTCCCACTTCGCTTTCTGGAAATAGGCTACCTATACCCATGGCTATTCTTTCAAATGGACTGTCTACATTATCTTGCCGCATCTGTGCTTTTCGCCTTCCTTATGGACCATTCCCAGATGCGCATAATGCACATTTTTAACAAAATTCCTTAACATCGTCCTTGAAGTTCATCCAATCTTTAAGGATCTTTCCTAAGTTTTCTTTATTACAACATGATCTCCAGATGGATCGCCATACAGTTGTCGTAAAATTTCCGCTACTACGTTTTTTGATACCACCAACCGCATTCGTTTTTACTTCCATCATTTCCCAGGGAATTTTTCACAACGCCGCCCTGAACTTGCATTAGGACCAATATGCTTTAACAACGGGATTATGTGAGAGCACGTTCTCCCAAACTGGTCTTCGATGTTCATTCTACTATATTAATAGTACCTTCAGGTCTGGACCGTTCTCTTGAACTTGTTTGATATTATCTGGTTTCCAGTCATCGTTACTTAAATAGTATGGATGGCAAGACGTTTTTTAACTTTTGAATGCAATCAAGTACAGTTTTTGCAATCTCTTGTGCCAAGTCATCTTGATAAAGTGTCAGAATTTCTATGATTTCTTTCAAAACTGTGAAGGCAGTAGTCTTCCATTCTGAACAATATTTGGTTTTAATATTTTCTTCGTTGCTCTTGTATCTAATAGCGTTTTTCAATTCTTCCCTGCAATTGTTCCATTAATGTAAAGTCTATCCGTTTTATGTTTCAACGATGCCACTTGGGTGGTAACTTTTAGGGCATATCTAGCAGAGATCGATACTCGTTCCGCCAAGTCAATCCTTTCTGTTCCTGGCGCTTTGTATTATTGGCGGGACTTCTTTTAGTCTCTTAATAACTTTTCTGTATATGTCCCCATTTACCGCACTTCCAACATCGTAGTTTACGTTCTATTAGCCTTGGACTATAATTATACTTATACTGTTTTTTCTAACATCTTAGCGTTAGTTTTATCATCCTCAATAGTTCGCACATGAACGTGGCTCTTCGATGCTTGTTTGACCTCTTCGAGTTCCATAGAATGAGCCAACGCACTAGCACGGAAACGAGGACGACCCAATCCAAGTACCTGTTGTGTATCAGAATCCCGAAGACAGTCAACTAATGTTTACACTCTAATTTGTTCAATAAAACTTTTTGGAGCCGTGCGGTATGGTATTATTACTAGCCGCGCAATTTTATTTTCAAATTCCTGGGGGTTCTCTCCAAGCTCCTGTACACGATATCTTAACCGAGAACAGTAGACCTGTTGCAGTTGTTTATCTCCATATTGCATTTCCAGTTATGAAACAAAGTAATCGTAGTTATTGTGTCGATCGTCCGCTATTGTTTGTAGAATACCTAAAGCGTCTCCGTGTAGATCTATCATTAAGGCAGTTGCCTTTTCATCAATGGTTCATTTATTCGATGTTGAGGCTGCCAAGAATTTTAATAGTAATTGACCCAAGGGGTATTCCCATCACACATGGGTGCTTTAACGTGTCCTCTAGTATTTAGCGTGCCATTTTCAATATAACAGTCAAGTATTCAGCTTTCTTCACATTCCCTTCTGTTAATTGCTCATGAGGAATGGAAGCCATTTCTTTCTTAGGCATGTTGACTTCTTTATTTACGGTAAGGACAACAAACTTTTGATGTAGTTCGTCACACTTCTTAGTTACTTCCTCATACGGTATTGCCATCTCATTGGTAATATCTTCTATTTCTGTTGTTAATCTATTTTGGTTAGACTTAAATTCTTCTTGTAGTTTATTTCGATTTACATTCATCGATGGCATTTCCTCTTTTAATTTGTTTGTAAGTCTTTCTTTTAATAAATTTTGGCCTGACTAAATTTGATTTTGATTTTGATTCGATTCCATCTCCTCTTTTAGTTTCTTCTTTTAATGCATTTTGACCTGACTTGAATATATTTTGGATAGCATAAATCTACAGCATTTCCTCTTGCAATTAATTTTGATTGAATTTCATTTTTTCCTTGATTAAAATCCATTTCTTCATGTAATATAATTTGATTGGGTTCCAATTTTTTTGATTAGAATCCATTTTGTCCTGAAACTTTTGCAACATTTTCATCAAGGACTCTACTTTTCGCTTTTCGACGCTTCTTGTCACTGGCATACAAAAACAATTCATACTATCTTTCAACTAATAAGTCTGTGAGTTTCCACTTCTAATAACAAACCCGATACCCGACACCAAAGTAACGAAACTAGTTAATTGTTTAAAAATCTTTATTTATATTCACTAATATTAGGATTATTTATATATCCTTATTTACATAAATATTTATTTCACAACAAACGTTTATATTTCTATTTATGTATAACGGTAACTAAAAATACAAGATTCTAATAAAAACTAAAACTAAGGGAATTCAATCTGATATTTATATAGACAGGAAAAGGGTCCAGAAGAGTAACTAAGAATCTAAAATAATCTGTCATAATAATGATGTATTAAATGGCAATGCCATGAATCATTCCTGACTTTGCCTTTAATTGACAGATATCGGTTACCGCAATGAGTCATTTGTGATTACATCATCTATATGAATTATAAAGAACCTACTGAATTTTCTCCAGAATGTTCCATTGAGTTTTTATTGTTTCTAATTTTGTTACAGTAATATAACTGTTTGTAAAGACACACTGATATATTTATTATTTTAATTTTGAACAGGTAGCCTTAATTTTTTAAATAAGCGGTGCTTTAGTAAAAGTCGAATTATACAATATTCAACTTCATAATTTGACAAACTTTTATATAGCGTTGCTAGTTGAAGTTCCCGTCACTAAAAACGAAGTTCCTCCGGGTTTTAACGTAACAAGCAAATTCTATGAAATATACAAGAATCATGCATATATTTGCTTAAAACTCCTACATGGTTAAATAGGTGGGTTTTTCTAAACTACTAAATGGGTATCAAGAAACTAGATAACATGGCAGAGCAAATTGAGTAACCTTTCAAATTACCTAATGCAAATGCTGGTTATATATTTAGGCGATCTTCAGTCTCCATTCTCGTAGATTCGGGAGGACACCATTTATCATTAAAGCATTATGGTTTATGGAAGTTCAGCACCGTGGCTGAATGATATATAAACGATTCTATTAACAAAACAGCTAAAATTTCTAATAAAATTGTGCAATAGGTGGAAGAAACGTCATCATCAAACAGCTGTACTGAAACTACATTAACTGGGCACAGAGTACAAAATAATTATTTGAAACCACAAGATTCAAGATACTCAAAATAAAGAAATTATAAAGAAAACCTCTAACAGCCCTGTTGTTATCCAAAATTATTCCCATTTTATTGTTAATTAGAATGTAAAATAATATGTATGTTTATTTGCTAAATTATTAGTAAATGAAACAACTATTATTCCTTTATTTCACTATACCAAATAAAATTGATGATTGTCGCCAAGATATTCGATCGCAAAAATCTTGTGCAAATTACATTAGTTGCACTTACAAGATGTAATCCGTAATACTCACATTAAACTTTGTAGTTTGTTTGGAAGTACAATTAGTTTAACTTACCCGTTTTTTGTAGCTCAAAAGTTTTCTATAAAGCTTTCTATAAACAGGTATAACATACACTAAAGGATTGTAATATTTGCACCAAATCACTTTCAAGAATAGATGGTTGTCGGAAAAGTATAGTGCATAACACTGGTTGAAGGGATATCTTACTGTAGTGTATTTAAACCACTCGCTTAACGGCTCGTACCTTGTGAAATATCCAACCTTCAGCACTAGTTATACAATATACTATTCCCAATGACTATTAGAAAATACCGGTCGTTTTCGGACACGGAAGAAACGTTTCTTAAAATCAAAAATGGAAGAAAAGTATTAAGTCCAACTAATGGACCCATATTTTTGAACCAATACAGTTTTCTCCAAGTGAAAGCAAGGATTTAATGATATATCCTTATCCCAGCATTAAGTGGCAGTTATGAACAAGTAAAAGTACTTGTAAGATTTCCTTCTGTTTTAGTATGGACCTTATGCTCGCCTGTCATTTAATAGTCTATCACTACCAGTACTGCAGTAAAATATTTTAGCATTCCATCAATGAGTTTTTGATGCAATTTTCCTCCCAGCCTACAAATTTCATGTTATTCGTCGTACTCTTATTTTGCTTTATTTTAAATCTTGATGAACTTTTCTTCTTTGCTAGTAAATTGCGTATGTGGCCTTGTCTTATAGTACTTGATAGATTTCTGTTCCTAGTTTTGAAGAAGTACTTGCTGATTATATTCTATTCAGAAGTTTAGTTGAGTGATGTGGGAATGATGCAAATGTTATTCTTAATTTTATTGTGTCTCATTTATTTGCGTATGTACATCATTTCATCGTAGTTCTGAGTAGTAGTGACCTATAATTTGCATTTTCTAACATATTACTCCCACCTTTTCAACAAATTATTCATAAATTTTTGTTATTCGTTATGAAAAGTTTGTTCGCATTCCTCACTTTATTCTAATCACACATCTCGGCTATCTATCAATTATTAATTAATAGATTCTTCTTCTCAGGGGTGCAATTTAAAAATGTTAACTAGGAAGTTGTAGAGGCGAAATTTTGTTGAGAAATTAGATAAACGAAATACAATCTGTTTAACTCGAAAAATTGCATATAATTAATGGCATTTATGGCGTTTTGCGTTAGTAAAAGTTACAATAGTTTGCTTTTCAAATGAGACATAACATGGTAATTTCAGCACGAAAATGCATCTCTTCCAATTATAACTTTGATATTTCTCTGTACGAGAAACTTTTACATAGCGACATTATTGCTTAAAAGCAGTAATACTGAATTTATTATGTTTATGCTAGAGGGCACCTTCATACTTTGATATTGAAGTGGGTGACCCCATTAGAACCCATGGATAGACTATCGTGAACCAACAGAGTGGTCTGTTAAAAGCCCCGTTTTTATCCCTTGTGATTTGTTTATTGTAAAGCTCGGCTAAAGGAAAAATTTACAAAGCTTATCCACGAAGTCTTAGTCGTGATGAAGACAAAATCGGCGGCGTTTTAAACGCAGCTCCCCGCCATTATTCGGACAAAGAGTCGAAGGTATAGTAAAACGTTTGAAGAAACGTATTAGGAATACTGGTAGTTATGTTGAAATTTAAGGGGAATAGTTTGTATTGGTAGCGCGTGTCCAAATAAGTATTACCATATTTGCATATCGTTCAGGATGTATTTAAACGTAGGAGGTGTATTATCGAACGTCCTGTACTAGTCCATAAGTCTGAGTGCTTTTAAGCTCTTGATTCCTGCATAGCAGATGACTTTGATGACGTGTATGAATGGAATTTTTCCTAAAATCGCCTGAATTAATTAGAAAGTATTCATAAATTTACGATTTTTGGAATACAATTTTTGTCAGTCATTTAATCAAATAAACGAATTGGTTAAAGAGGTCAGGTTTGCGTATCCGTGGTGAATTTAGAAAATAAATAAGTTTCATGTACTAGTGCTGTAATTAAATTTAGTTTAAGATTTTACATTATAATTAGATAATGATCGATTTTCAAGGTTTAAGATGCAAAACTCTCACTATCGTGTATTTCATTACAATCTTTAGAAGTATGCCCTTTACTTAACATTTGAAGTTCAAGCGAACATTTCATACAAATTTCATATACGCTAATGAATTGGATCTATAATAAAGTACAATGACACTATTCGTTAACCTATGACTCCAACTTTACTGCAACCTTAAATTGTTTTTATCAACAGGTTTTTATACTCACCGAAGTCGCATTCCAGGTAATGCATGATATTAATCATTACATGTATTTGATGTTTTTAGTTATCCAAGAAGAATTAACAGTAATCTATAATTCTAATTGTTTTTCTTGGAAATAGTGTTGTATAAAAAAATAAATCTCTCCTAATTATTCAGTTATTACATGTTTTTACCTTTGATGATATTGCGATAAAACCAAGAACCATTGTCTTGGAATTGTAACCCCAACATATAATGAATGAAAATTATCTAGCACTAGTTTAATAAATAAAATAGCTTTGTAAAGACTTTTATTTATTTAAAACACGCAAGTGGAGTAATAAACCATTCATTGAGTTGGATGCTAGGATTGAACATTATATACAATTTGTAGCATTATGCGGTAAATAATAATTTCATGTAAAAATGCATAACTTTAAAAGTAAGCAGCAAATAGGTAGGTACTCAAAATTTAAACGTAATGTCTCAAAATGGACGAGTCTCTGCAGTTGAACTTTGTTAAATTAATTCATTCAAGTAAAATCGTGCAGAGCAGCATAAAGTAATTTACGGTTTCACTGTAACTTAATTTTTGTTTTATCTAAGCACAACGACTCAGCAAATTTCAGAAATCCGACTCCTGCTTGTAAAGTAAATAGATAATTTCATAGTCCAGTATCACTTATCGAGATCAGCGTTAATCCACTAAATTATATTTCGTGCTTGCCTCATATTGTGATGGTATTTTATACGTCAGACAGCTAATTTGCACATCTCCGAGGAGGATTGCGACTGTTTCCCATGATGCTATCTAATCATAGCCGCACGCACTCACTCGTAGGTGCTCATAAATTAGTGGACTTTACGTCCACAGATGCTCCCATTACGTGACTTGATGAGTTTTACGGAGCTGGAAAAATATTCCCCGAAAGGAGTGGAACTAAATTAATTGCGCCGAATAAGCCTTCAACATTTCAAAGCTATTTTTCGAGTCGCTTCCGTGGGAGCGTCACAGAAAAGATTATTATCAGTTCACATTAAAATCCCGGAATAAGAGAAAACGGAGGATTGATTTTATAAAGCAATTAATTGAATACAAATTCGGTTTATAATTTATAATTATTATCTTTAGGTTAAATATATTTAAAATGCGCAATTTTGCTGCAAGAGCGCGAAAATATTACAGATAAGTTAAAGACCCTGAAAAGAAAATTTCTAATATTCTTAAAGGTTTCACGTTTCAGTTTACGGAAATGAGATTTAATTAATTGCTTTGTATTAATTTGAAGTAATAACGCAGAGTATTATAATTTGGGTTAGTATACTGCATACATAAGTAGAAATTCACGTATCATTCAAATATTAAACAATAAGCCCTGTCAGTACTGAAACTTGTTATAGCTGTCATTAGAATATTTTATAAAAATATACTTGATTAATACACTTCAGTAACGTATAATATAGTTTGGTTAGGGGACCAGCTGTGCTAATATGAAGCCGTTGTTGATATTGTACAGTGAAGACGCAGAGGATCCGGGATAAGATTGCGAACAGCTCGCATTACAAATTAGGGGTCTTAGAGCAGTTAAATCCGGGGATTTTAGAGCGCTAGAAAAATTAACCCATTTATTATTAACAGACGTAAGAAACAAGATCCCACAGGCGGGAATTGCTTTACTAGTACAGCTATCTTGGACTAAAAGAGATGATATTTTATGCGGCTGTAAAAATACGAAATGTTGCATCATGAATAATCAGTTTGTAAATTATCATAAACAGCAAGAATTGTGATATGCATATCAAAATACTCTCGCTACTTTTTCAATTATATGTACTATTTTATAGTGTATTCTTAAGAGATTTCTAAATGATTCAATGCAATGCTGATATTATATGGAGAACCAGTATAGTCTTAAGGTAAATGTAGATTGAATTTTTATTATACGAAGGAATTGTCAGGACAGGATCCTGTATGGGTCAGCGAAATCCATATTCCCCAAAAGCCACATTTAATCTGCCGCGTCCTATTGTAGTTGATCAGTATTCTCTGATCTCCAAGTAAAAGGGTCTACATAAGCAAATTAAACTACAATGTCTGTATAATTAACGAATCTTCTGAAAACCATCTCAATCAATTATACACTGTGTCCCAAATTAGGCATGCATGTATTGCTATAACGGTTAACATTAGAGATAAAGAGTCGGTTAACTAGGTAATGTTTTAGAGAATTTTATGGAAATTTAACGGTTCCTTCAAATTTGATCTAGCTTTGTCCGTTTTCGAACTAATCCAAAAAAAAAAACAAAATCGTTCGGTTTCTAAATTCCCTCATATCTCGTTAATTTGAATTATGACATCATTTTAACTTGGACATTGTTTAGGTATTCTTTAATGTTCTTTGTTGCTAGACTAAAAAGAAATAAATACTATCGTTGTTTTTGAGATACTGACTGTAACTTTTTTGTTTCATATGGAGGCCATATTATTTTTTACACCATTCGATAGGGATTTTAATTCTATTTCCAATAATGTACAACAACATGCAATAATCTTAAATTAAAAGTTCAAAACTTAGAAATTTTGTTTTCATTAGTAAGCTGAGGACCAGTAGACCCTTGAATTTGATCATATTACTATTTGTGCAACTCACAAAATAAATACTTAGCACAAATTACAAATTTAGTAAACAAAATTTTAATAACAAAGGAATTATGTACAGTTTTCTATTAACTCAAAAACGTCCAATATTTCTGTTAAATAACGCTCTACCTTTGCAACTACTTTGTCTTAACAAATTAAAAATTACGTCTTTATATGAGTAACTAGTTATTGTATTTTTGTAAATCTCGTCAAATATAGAAACCGTATCTATCTGTAATTAAATAATATACTAATACTATCGCTATTTTTCATCCACTGACTTAAATTCGTTCTTGATCTCTTATAAAATATTTGAAATAAATTTCGATTGGTTTTTTAAAATTATTATCGTGTGTTTTTTTAGATTAAGGCATTCGTATTTTATGCCTTCACAATTAACAATTATTGTTTAGTAATCTGTTACTTGTAAGTCAAAGCTTGATAATAATTATTGTAGGTAAATTCTAAAAATTTTGGAAGCAGGCCATGAAACAAGGTTACCTAACAAATTCGCAGAATTCCGATAAAATCCTTTGTATCATGTACTTGTAATTATTTCTTCATTGTTTGTTGTTCCTGATTTTGTTGTTTTCTCAATTGTATTGTGATTTATCATAGTTTCGTATCTGACAAGACAATTTTCTAATGAAGAAAAATAAACATGCAGGAAATCTACTTCCAACCTCATAGAAATGCTTATGGACCATCAATAATGTATCAGGATAGATTCCCAGAGCGCTATCAACCAAATTCTAGATATTTTAGAACACTTATAATTATTTTATTAAATTTGGTAAGTTCAATGAGCCTAGGAACCATACGTACAATGTATAAAACCAACAGCGGACTAAGGCTGTTTTAGAATACACTATCGAAGATCCTACTACATCAGTTTGAGAAACGGTAAACGAAACAGCTGTGCCTAAGATGACAGTTCATCAACTATTTAAAGCTAATAAATACCATCCTTACAATCCTACAGGGTTTAGTTCCGAACAACTACCAAAGAAGAACAATTTTCTCTGAGTGGTATGTACCAAAATGTCGCGAAGATTACAATTTTTCGAATAAGGTTATATGGACTGACAAAACGAGATTCACAAATTGTGGAATATTTAATAGACATAACACTTATTATTCCAGTGTGGAAAATTCTCACAATACTATCCAGAGGAGATTTCGAATGAAATTTGGATTCAATGTTTCGTGTGGGGTAGTAGGGAACAATATCAACAACTGTTGGAGAACCATATTGTACCAGCAATTAGACAAGTCGTCGGAAATTTAAATGAAACTTGGTTTATGCGCAATGGATGCCCTGCTCATAATCGTGGCATAATTAATGATTATTTAAGGGGAATATTTCATAATAAAATCATCGCCAACAATGGAGACATTTTATTGTCAGCAAAGTCACCAGGAAATGTAGCAATTTTGGAAGAACGAGTGAGGAATACTTTTAGGGCTATTAATAGATATATTTTAATCAGAGTGGTAAATGCTGTTCAAGTCCGTTGTCAAAACTACATTGAGCAGGTTGGTGGACATGATCAGCAATTTCTTTAATGCGAGTGTCAGCTGTTTAATTAATGAGATTGTAATTTGATTTTCTATGTTGTTAAAATTTTGTTTACTAAGTTTTCAATTTGTGCAAAGTATTTGTTTTGTATGTGAGTTGCATAAATAGAAAAAGGTCGAATTCAGGAGTGCACTGGTCCTTAACTTACTATCGAAAAAACAAAAATTTCTAATTTTCGAACTTTTGAGAGAAGATAATGGCATGTTGTTATACATCACTGGAAAGAGAATTAAAATACCTATCAAATAGTGTAAAAAAACAATATGACATCCGTATGAAACAAAAATATTAGTCAGTATCGCAAAAACAAAACACGTTATTTATTTCTTTTTAATGTTGCTGCAAAGAACATTAAAAGGTGCCTGAACAATATCCAAGTTAAAATGATGTCATAATTCAAATTAACGTGATATGAGGAAATTTTGTTTTTTGTAGATTAGTTCGAAAACGGCCAAAGCTGGATCAAATTTGAAGAAACCGTCAAATTTCTCATGAAATTCTCTAAAACATTTCCTACTTAACTGACTCCCATCTCTAATATTAACAGTTATAGCGATATATGCACCCCAATTTGGGATACATCGTATAATTTATACATGACTATGTAATATAGTAGGCTACGTTCTTTATACAATCAATAGAATAAAAGAAACTGCGCCAAATATTTTGCTTACTACAAACACACCTACTACTATTCTTTCACACAAACGTATGTACGAGGTATGGCCAATTAATACGATGAATGAATGATTCTATAGAATGGTATTAAATAAGTTACAGATTTGATCAAAGTCCCGTTGTTTTGGCTTGCCACGCACTTATTAAAACGTTGATGTAACTTCATATAACGGCCATATAGGCGTTTTAATTAGTTTGTCGTGACAGTTTCTGTTTCTTTCATTGAATCAATTTAGAAATAGTCGGAACAGTAGGGTCAAAAGTGAGAAAAATTAATGCTGCAGTTAAGAATAACAATTTTTTTATCCGACAATTACTGTCGAATAAAGAACGATACGTGCAAGGTGTGTTATCGCAACACCTACTTTGCCGGGCTTTTTCAGCGCAGTGTATTTTGCAAACGTTCTAGTAGAACTTTGTAACGTTCAAAGTTTGCGGAAGTATAGCTAGTTATGATACTCGCTTGCGCAATTTCTTCCAAATTGAAAAAAGCCATCAAAATCACTTTGATATTGAATTTCGGCTACTGTAATCGCTTTGATCAAGACGTGCTCACTATTTGTTACTGTGATTTTTAACTTTGATCTCAGGATCACAAGCTTGTGTCCAAGGTTAATTTCTGATTATAACACTTTCAAATTAGTTGAGACCTGGAGTCACGCGTTGATACAATTCTCGCGAAATAGGTAACCGTTTTTGTTTTTCAACTTGTGTCGAACACGTCGAACAAAATTTGTGTTGTATCTTCTGTTCTAAAACCCCAGACAAAATATTTTGAAGTAAACCGACTGGGATCTGAAGAACATTAGCTGTTTTCTGAATAGTCAATATTCTATTTAATGAAACCATTTAATTTTTAATGTTTCGTTCTATGCATGTGGTTGAATAGTGTCTACATATTGCCTCACTGCTAAGCATTCGAAATCCATTTAGAAAGTGTATAAACCACTTGTTGACAGTATTTATCATTACTAGCACGACATAACTTTTGAAGTATATTCTCCGATTACTGCGATTTTAAATGATATAAATAATTTATTTAAAATACACGAGTTTGATTTATTTAATGATACACTTCACTCGATAATTGAAATGTGCAGTATTAAACAAGTATGAATCATAACCAACTACCCACAATTAAGTTCAGTATTTAATTTTATAATTATTATAATTAATATTATTTCAAATAAAATTCTTTGTGATCTTGAATTAAATCAGATTTTATATTTTCTAAGTTCTTAGTCATCTTTCATAGTTATTTATTTTATATTTAGACTTCCATTTATACATTTATTTTAACCATTAATTGTATGATTTATAATCTGGTTTTATTGTAATGTATTTTGTGATTTTTGCATTTATTATTTATTATTTATTGTTTATTGTATAGTTTTAATCTGTTTTGATATTTTTAC
>JAHWXV010309811.1:0-11034 GCA_024586415.1 Phrixothrix hirtus
TGCCCTACGATATCTCATTCGTTGAAATGCTACGCCGCCTTTTCCCAAGCGGCCCGCGGCAGTCCAAGTTGTAAAGCTAAGTGGGATCACATTGAAGTTGAGCTCTCAGTGTTTTTGTATTCGCTGTAGTGTAAAGACGTTTGTTTCGGATTGTGCACCCCCAAGACATACTACTACGCGCCCCCGCTGGATTAGATTGCCTAAAACTAAATAGAAATTGTTTTAACAAACAGTAATCATTACTATACAAGAACATTTAATATTGGTATGAGAGTTGAAAGTAGAAACTACGTTGTAGATGAATGGAAATTTGGAAAAATGCAAAAAATACACAGAAGTCATATCGCTTAATAAACTTAGATTCTGGTACCACTTTTAAGCTTATTCGCAACCCAGTATACCAGCAAATTCAACGAAAACTCCGACATAAAATGCTCAGGCGTCATTTGCTCCAACACAAAGCACAATTTGCACCAATAATCCTACAGAATCGAATGAACCGATTTCGACTGTACCTATTAGAAACTCTACAAGAATTGTTAAAGAGTCAATTAAATTAATAATCGAATTACAATTTGATGTTATCGTTAAGAGTGTTTTTTTCCCTTTAATGTAGAAATTCTCAGGGGAAGAAAGTATTATACTGTTACTATCTGAATTCTAAATTACCACGCACACTTGGTAGAGACGCGCAATTATAATACTACCAAAATGGCTGAATTACCGGTTGAGTGCGAGAATGTAATCTACCAGAACCATCGTATCATACCCTTGATATTGTGCTAAAATCAGTAATGTTATCAAATATAATTGTATATTATTGCTTTTATTAATAAACGGACATTAAACATACAACAGCCGCGTAGATGTCTGCCTTCAGCGACATTATTAGAGCTGTTCTACGTAAACGCTACTTTTATTATATATTCTTGTAATTTTGAAACACTAAACTCTGGAATGTCATATTTTAAAACCTATTCAAAATGAAATAATGCTTCAAATAAAAATTAAGGTTAAAATAATCCCCGATGGCAAAATTTAAAAATATGTAATTCAAAACGTTAAATTTCTAAACATTGTTTTTCAAAATGTAGGGTTGCAACTTCAATGAAGTTATTTCTTTCTCGTGAATAATTTTTGTTAATTTCTCGTGAATTTTAGGGTAAATATTATCACTATACCTATACTTTTCTTGTTTTCTAATTTTCATCAGAACAAATCGAATATCCAACCTTTACATAATGTGCATTACGGTATGTATCCCATAATTAAGATATTTAATGTTTAATTGATGAAAATTATTATTTGGTGCACTTTAGTAAATAAAAATGTTTCAATAAGGAACGCACAGTAACAACAAAAAGCAGATAAAGCATCTATAGTAAACTTATTTTTGTCATGTATGAAAGGTCTCTCGTTAAATATTGTGAAAGTTCTGATTATATGTCAAGATTGTTGACAAAACGTAGGTAGATAATTACAAGGGTGCGCATCGTTAGCATACAAAACAAATGTGTTATTACTTAACGTGAAATTTACGAAATATAAAAGTAACGTTTATGTAAAAGCTTACAAAGGATGCTATATCCTATAAAGAGAATTATGTAGGAAGCAAATATTTAAAATGATTTATAAAGATAATTACAAAATCATTCAACACAGCGGCATATTTACAACAGTAACCTGGAATGAACAACTGAAGAGTTTTATTTCTAGCCCCTTTTAATTTACCCATAAACTAAACATGTACCATAATTAAGCATCCCTTGGTGCACAAAACTAACCTGAGCAGACCATGTGTGTATATTGCTTTTATACAGGTTACCTCAATATATTTGAATAAAGCCAAAGTCTTGTAGAAAATTCAATTTTTATAAAAATTTTCAGACAAAACAGTAAAATCAGTAAAAAGATTGAACACTAACTTTAATTTTTGCGGTACTAGATAAATCAACTTCATTTTCTTTAAAGATTCGTACTTTGAATAATATAATATTTATTTATTCAGTAATTTGAATCTCAAGGAAGAAGTTCAGCAAATGCTGCTCTTGTTAACCATACATGAGAATACTCTATTTGCGAATAATATATCAATAGATATTTAAGTAGTTAAGTAATTAAATAATTAAGTAAGACATGTAGCATTGATTTTTATATAAAATGTGTGTAACATTTTGTTGAAACTAGTGGACGTTTAGTTCTTTAATTGAATTAGGTAACTGGTTATATATTGTAGCTATGTTGTAAGAGAATGGTCTATAGAACGTAGTATTATGTTGTAGATAGTCAACAAGCCCCTATATCTTAAATTTATGTTATGTACATTAGCCCTAGACCGTATTCTGTTACATAAATAGGGTGGCCGTTGTTTAATTATTATTTTGTGATACATTACCGCACTTTGTAACTATCTCCTATTTTTCATATTTAGCCAAGATGTGTCTGAAAATTTATGTGTGATGAAATTTGGGAATACTATAAATGAAATGTAAACAAGTGTGTTGGACTCTCTGTATACGCTGTAATGTATCCACATCTAAACAAGTATTATACAGGGTGTAAAGAAAATAGTGTCGTCCTTGTAACATATGATAGAAGACATCAATACAGACAAAAAAGTCTTATACAACAACACTCAGAACGTAACGGTATTCCTAAAAAAATAGCTAAAAGTCAAAACTTTGCCACAACAATAGTCCACAACGAATGAATAATTTTATTTGGGAGCTGTTCAGAATATAGTTCTTCCTATACATAAGAAAACATTGAATACAATTTTTTAATAAAGGTAATGGTTAAGCTCGGATTTAATAAAATGTATTATTTAAAATTGTAAATTCTACTAAATAGAAACTTCGCAACGCTTAAAAATTCAAAAAACTTTTCATTTATGAACAGAGGTCAAAGACCGCAATAGAATACCCAACTAACTGCAATAGAATTAGTATACGACCAAATAGGGGGTTGTAAATATTTTATACTACATTGAAGAACAGCGTTTTGTTATTCATTCAGGACTTCCTAATTTTGTTACAAAGAAATAGTTTACTCTATTTATCATCAATGTAATCAAGCAGGAGTTTGGACTAGTATTACATGAAAACATCAATATGTTGATCGTAGCGCACACTTCGCACCAGATATAATGAAACGTTTAATAACACCATGAACATAATAATTTCCAATACAGTTTTCGGAGACATAAATGTTCACCTATTATGTAAACCTTGTTTTGTTGAATCAGTGTATATAGTAAATTATTGTATCATGAAAAGTAACAGTTAAAGCAGAATAAATGGCAATCCAATCTTAACACCGTTTTAATTGCCAATAAGCTCTATTATACGTTTAACTTTTGCACTATAGAGTTGATCTAATTACGATTGTTAATTTACATTTAACCTCCATTTTAACAATTTATTTACAAAACGGTCTCCTTCACATAAGTCAGTTCATTTGAATATTTTTATTATTTTCACTGCGCACCCTCGTCTGCGACTTCCTACTACCAATTTGCAAGTTACACTTACTGCTTTTACATATATGTGGCGATAATTTTTATACACATTTAACTTATTTATACATATTACTGAATATTCAAACTCTCATCTTAGCTTTATAATTCTTGTATTTTGTTCTTTTGGACATTTTAATTTTTATGTTTTCCTTGAATTTTTATTAATTTATTGTAACCTAACGTAACTTGTAACATGTGATCATTTAAATTTCAGTTCCCAGTAGGCTATAAAAAAATTCATGTCTTAGCTTAATCCATTCTCAGTAGTAATTATCTGTCAAATTGACAGTTCGAATTTGTCATATTTTGCAGAACGTTTTCGAGAATTTAAAACGAAGAGTTAACAAATACGTTGAATGCAATGGTCATGAATTTGTACATTTATTGTAAATAAATTTCCCATTTTAATTTAATAATAAAGTTCTTCCACCAATCTGTTGACATACAATTTGCAGGTTATGACTTGGCTTCAGTTGGCGTGCATGTATCTAAGCTACGCCCTACGAAAAAATTCTATTGCTTACTGGAAATTGAAATTTAAATGGATGCTTGGTATAAAATTGTAGAATGGTATTTTATTTACTAATAAGTGCTGATGTTTCAATTTACAGTTAAATTTGGCCGCTATTCAATTATCCTGCCTTGCATTGCGACAGCCAATTTTTCAAAATGTAAATTTGTACACACATAAATTTGGTACATTCAATTTTATGACGAGTTGACATCATTGAGGACAGTAACCTTTGCAGTTTAAACCCTCCATAATTGTTATTATTTATGACTCTTTCCGGTAGACCACACCAAGAAACCTTTTTGTCGTTGCAGGAAGTTATTTACATAACAGAAAATGGGCCAGTACGATAGAAATAATTTGAATGCAAGGTGGTCAAAGTGCAGTAACTTTAATTTGAAATATCTCGCTACCGGTTAGCAATAGTGAAAAAAGTTATATCACATTTTCTGCTCAATTTTCGATTTCCTATCACCTGTTACAAGAACGTATGCTATTTACTTTACATCCTGTATACCGGGGCACCATACATAAATTGAGCTAGAGTTAAGGACTCACTGAAACACTGTTCCACTCCAAGGTGCATGTTGTAAACAAGTGCATTGAAAAATCGTCTTTTTATAGTCCTAGACGGCAATATCGAGATCAGGTGAAGGTCAACTTGATTTTTATATAAGAAACTTCTTTACTAGGTAACTTTTTAACATATGCACACTATAATATAGATTTCAGTTCAAAATTACATTACTAAATTGTTCTAGTTGAAAAATAATCTCGAATCTTAAAGTTTGAAGTAATAGGTATATAAAATTTAAACTGGCAAAGTACGTTAGATGGCAAAACAGCAGCACTATTTAGTTTGGGTTCGATTATCGCGAGTAATTAAAAGGCGTTGTTAAGTAAAAGTGAGTTACAGATTTTTGTACTTCTAATTAATTATCCGCACGTGTCGAATTCGGTAAAATCCATAAGTGTAAACGATTTTCTTTGATAATATCAAAATAACGCAAAATCATAAACAATCGTCGACTTCAGCCCAGCTCTCCCTGAGTACAGGAGATATGTCACGGGATAGCTACCTTACCTTGAATCTATTGGCCAAACACCTTATTTACGATGTGGATGTACGTATAATATTTCATTTTAACTTATTTACTAACACTCGTAGAGTTATTTCCGAAAAGGTATTGCACTGATCACTTAATTGAAAACAAACAACCAAACAATTATAAAATATCTTATCATAAGATCGACTTCTAACCAAATTGTATTTTGAAGTTACCACATAAAATTAGGTGTATTTACAAATAACAACACAAAAGGATGGAAAATCCACTGATTATCCGAAATAATTGTACATTCTAACCACATTTAATTCAGAAAACTTTTTGTCGTCTTTTAAAGTTTAGCAGCTAATCAATTGCAAGTTTTATAACTTTTCGTTTTATTGAAATAAATATTAACCCTTAAAATTTTCAATTCAGTATTGTTAATGAACTACTTACTTTTCATACGGTTATCTAGACTGAGCAATACGCAGAAATCTGTGGTGAACGGTCTAGCGATCATGGTAGGTGGGGTATTACTTCTCATTCAAGTTCCAGAATTTTATAGTAAGTCGTCGTTACCAAGTGAAGTCTAGGATTGTCATCAATGCTGACTTTTTTCTATACTTCCTCGCACTTAAGCCAGCTGGATACAATAGATATTAGAAATAATGATATCTTTCACTCCTAAAACTCTTCATGAATATATTAGCACGTTACAAAATTTTTCGCCTGATGAAAGTTTTGGAAACCAGTTGCAAAAAGGTAATCTTCTCCAAGTGCTCTACAAATTTCTTGATAGACCAAATTTATACGTATACAAGCAACACACACACACAAACACTTTGTTCTTGATCAGTCATATTATGTGAGTAAACAAATATCCAGATTGATGTGTTGTATTCAAGATATGCTAATTAAATGACTCATGAAGAGCATCCTATAATTTGGTTTATTAGTTAATTATCAACATTGTATCTAATTAAGAAGATTCAATATAAATTATTTATATTAAGAGGTGATGCATAATAAAACTATTCAGCTCAAAATGCCTAATTGTCGACAGAAACTTATTTTCCATCGAGCGTGTACCCAACCTACGGTAGCTTAGTTGATAAAGTGACTGGGATCCGTCGAGAAATCGGGGGTTCGATCCCCGCCCGAGTGAAAATTTTTCTGAAAATGCAACTGTTTCGATTATGATTATCTCATACTTCTTCATAATGTATCTAAAACAATTAAAAACAAAGTAATATGAAGATGTATTTTAAAGTACATTACAAAAATGAGGGGTTTGTTAAATAATTTGACCAAAGGTATTTAAAATTTTAAAAATATATCAAAATTATCAGTGAAATGTAGTTTAAGTCGGCCAGTGCATTTTCGTCATGATTGATGCTGTATATCAAATTACCATCTTGAATGAATCATTCTTTCGCAACTTGTCTAGATTACACCAGAAATTTACAGTTTAGATATAAATAGAAGATTCTTTTTAGTTGGTCCACTTTGAAATCAATATTGGGGTGTAAAGCTGTACAAAGATATATTGTGTTGTAATAAATTTTACAAATGAATGTATACTTACGTGTTGAATAATAAATAGTTGTAAATTGTAAATATAGAGAATTAATATAAAAAATTAACATATATCACACGTACAAGCTTTAAGGTTGATTTGTTTTATGTTCTTTTCTTATATTAGGAAATTGTTCGTTCTTCTTTTAACTAGGTAAGCTCTTATTTATTTGTACTAGGTAATAAATTGAATTCTGTATAGAAGAGAGTTCAGTTAAGAAGGGTGTTGAAAGCACAAAAAGCAGTATTAATTTCTCCAGTTTACTTTAGCGTTATTAGGAGTTGTAAGTAAAGATTGAACATTTTTGTATAAAAGGTAATATTATATAGCGAATTTTAGGAACCAGTTAGAAACATCAAAGATAAACATTATACAGGGTGTATCCAAATATTTGGGAAAATTTTACGAGACGATTGCTCATAAGGTCATATGAAATGAAACAGAGGATATTACCTCAAACAAATATTTGTTATCTTCCCCATCAGGGTTTAGAAAAGCAAGAAAGTGTTATGTCCAAGTTAGAAGTAGTATTTAATGTATCTGCTAAAAGCACCACCAATTTCTGCTTAAATGACGTTCAAATAACAGTCCCTGTAATTCAGGATGACCTATTTCTAATCTTACTCAGATTTCCCAAGCATAAATACGCCCTCTCTAGCGATATAGTGGCAATGTACTGTCAAGTATTGATAAATCCTACGCAGAGAGGTTTGCAACAAATGATATCGCGGGAAACTTCGAATGAACAGTTAAACCATTTTGAATTAACTACAGTGACACACGATACTGCATCCGGTTGATTTCTAGATATTAAATCCTTGAAGCAATTAGTTTATAAGAATTTTTTCGAGTATCGCGAGGCATGCTTTAATTTTTTGAATGGTTTTTACGTAGATGATTTACTTTGTGGAACAGTCACCACTGAAGGCGCCATTACGCTCTGCTATCAATTCCTACTAATTTTAAAGCAGGGTTGTTTACACCTCAGAAAGTGGAACTCAAATTACGCGAAAATGCTTAAATTTCCTAATGACGCATCATACAATAAAATGCTAACCTTGGGATACGTGTATAGCACTGAAACATTAAGGTTGCGCTGGAATTCAAAATCAGATTCGCTAGACTATCAGCCAAAAGGTAAAATTAATCATATCTCTGTAATCAAAAGATTGATTTTAAGGAATTTCAGAAATTATAGACCTCTAGGACCTATTAGGGCCAATTGTAACGGAAGCAAATGCTCTTTTGCAATAACTTTGACAGTACAAGTTGTCACGGGATGAGTTATACCGGAGGAATTGCATACACTCTCAGGATGAGTTACATCTGTTGGAAAAATTGGAATTCTCCAGGTATATATGAATAGATAGTTACAGTCAAATAGAAATCCATAGTTTCGCAGATGCCTCAGATACAACTTACGGAGCTTGTACTTATACTTGCAGTCAAGATTAAGAAGGCAGTATTCTTTCCAAACTATTATGCGCGAAATCATTGGTAGCGGCACTAAAAACTGTAACAACGCCGAAGCTAGAATCGCGCACTGCGCCGTTACTAAAGCGTATGCGAAAGGTACAATTCTCTTTAAAGGTAAATATAAATCGAACCATTTTATGGTCTGTTTCAACAGTGGCTCTAGTATGATTAATATGGTACCCAATCTACTCAAATCATTTGTCTCTAACAGCGTATCGGAGATTCAAAGTTTAACTAACATCGAAATTTGGAGAAATGTAGATTCAGATGAAAACCTCGCGGATTTTATATCACGCGCAACTAACAGCTCTAACGTATTAGAGGCTTTTCTTTGGTAGAGCGGACAAAATGACAAATTTACTCTGAACATCTATGGCCAATCCAAAGAACAACAAGTAGTCATTGAAGAAAACTTTGAATTTATTATCAGAGAAAAACACAAAACTGATATCTCTTTAGTAGCGGCAAAATCTAACGATCCTGTGGTTTTTTCTAAAACCCTTTTTTTTGCCAATCTTAAAAGAGCCGTAGCATACTGTCTTAGGTTCAAGACTTTGGCACTTTAGGTTTTTTCACAAAGAACTGCTGAAGAACTAACCGTAGAAGAATTAAATAACCCATTAATCCCATTATTAAAAATAACTCAAGCGGAAGCATTCTCTCACGCCATACATTGTTTAAGGTCGCATAACAATTAGATAGATAGAAGGAGCAAATTCTTTCTTTAACCCAATTTACTGTTAAATGCGGAATATTACGAGTAGATTACAGAGCTCAGGTTTCCAGATAAACAAGAAGCACCCGATGTTACTTTCTAGCGTGCACGATATATCTAACTTAATAATTTAGTATGAGAATAAACGTTCATTACATCCAGGCCCTCAAGCAGCATTACATTCATTATGTAAAATATTTTGGCTCATTTCTGGAAGAAATTGTGTGCGAAAATTATACGAAACTTATAATCTACCTTCTTTACCACCCGCTTGTTATTGAAAAGCGAATAAGCCCATTACCTGAGGATCGAGTGAACCCTAGATCACCATTTGAGGTGACTAGACCTGATTACTATGGACCGAGCATGAAATAAGATTTAAAGGGTTGAGGATAAAAGGTAACCAAATACTAGGTATTCCTATTTGTTTCTTTTACCGCTAAAGCTGTTTACTTGAAGTTAGTCTCCGATCTCACTACTGAGGCGTTCCTGGTATTACCTAAAAGATTTATGGCAAGTAGAGGGAAAACGTGCATATTATATTCTGATAACGGCTTCAATGTCATAGACGCAGCTTCAGAGCGCAGAAAATTATTAAATTCATCTAACATACAAAAACATTAAGCTTTGACTGTAGTAATTAGGTACCAAGTTAGAAATTTATAACTCCGCAGTCCTTCCCAAGATACGTACTTGGTACGACCCCTGGAAACTCTAATCAATGATCCCTATAACCTTTCTCTTATCATAATAGCATATTTTTTGACTTTAAACATGCTGATTGAGCCACCGAATTCAATTTGGGTCAACGTCAATCCAGGTAGACTCTCGTACTTCCAACGAGTTCAACTACTGGATTAGTCGGTTAAAGGAATATGTTGGAAAACTGCAAGTACATACAAAATGAAAGAGCTGGATACCAGACTTACTGCAGCCAAGAAGAATGGTAATGATTCGGTAAGACAAGTCACGCTTAGACAGAATCGTTGGAATGCATCCAGCCCCGATAGTGTCATTAGAATGATGTCTATAAAGTGCGCCAATGGTGAACAAAAACGTGCGGCTTCTAATGTGAGTGTTTTACTAATTAAACAAAATGTTAACTAGCAAAATGTAACCATACAATTAATTTACAGGACTAAGTATAAATGATTGATGTCTAACCTATTTACTATTCGATTTATTCGTTTGAATACAATTTTTTTTTACTTTGTTACTTCACTAATTATTTACTCTATATATATATTTAGCTGAATGAATCTGCAAGTCCTTAATTAATAATAACTGACTGTTTTATATAGCTTTAGTATATAAACTAAAGTTATATAAAATATTCCCAGTCAAGATATGGAGAGAATTTTTTTGGAATTGTGCGCATTCCTTCCCGAATAGTTTCAACGTTAAGTTGTCTGTCGTGCCATAATTTGGTATTTTGAGTAGCGTATTAGTTAATTAAACTATTACGCAACATTTTTCCTTAATTTCCATTTCAGTCGATTAAGTAATATATTTAATTCAATTTCCGGCTATATTTAGTTATATTTCAATATATACATCCAACTTAGGTGTGAATCTGTTGTAATAACAGCTCCCCTAACGGTCCACAAAGGTAGAAAATCACCCTAAAAATCCTATTTATAGTGGCACATTTGAAGGGAAATTTGCAGAGGAACCTGAGGTCGGGGCGGTGGTGTATTGGTAGACATGCTAGAGTACAAATCTGGAAGTCCGTGTTTTATTACCGACCGCCTCTGAGACTTTTTCTAAAATTGTGCACATTCCTCTCTGAATACTTTCGACCTTTACATTTATTTGTTAGTTCTATATTAAATAACTCAATGTCTTAGTTGAAAGATGACAGGTATTATATGTTAATATTTAGATTCCCTTAATATATATATATATGTTATGGATTAGGTTTACGCGGGTATTGTATGCTGAATTTGGTTTCCGGGTATTTTCCCGCATTCGTGTGTTTTCGTTCCGAAAAGAACCGTTTGTTGACGACGTTTCGGAAATATCACATCTGTCATTATCACGTCTGTTGTTATTTTGGACTTCTCGATTGTTCTTGTGGTTGGTTGCGTTTTAGTGAAAGTTCTTAGCACGGCTCCGAGTGATAGTGCCTACTGTTGGCGGACTTTCTATACTTCCTCTTTTTATTTTTATCTTTGTTTGCGTTTTTGTGAA
>JAHWXV010309831.1:0-17526 GCA_024586415.1 Phrixothrix hirtus
TATATATATATATATATATATATATATATATATATATATATATATATATATATATAGGGTGTTTCCAAACTAAAGATAGATGTTGCAGGAGTTTTAGACGCGCTTGCAATCTTCTTTGAAGTAATTAACATATCGACTTTGATTCTTTGGCGTAGCACTCTATTCTTGTTCAGTATCCCAAATTGAATTAATTGCTATGAATTAAACTGTATTCAATTCTAGGTTGAAATTTGAATTGATTCCGTCTGTATCTCACTCTGTTTAATTTTGACCTGAATTTTTCGTACAAACTGACGCTAAATGCCCGATTTTATTGCATGAATGACATTTAACCTTTCGAAATCTGCACAATTGTCTATTATGATTTTCACTGCAGCCGTTGTACTTATTGAACGTTTCATTATGGTATGAATTGTTATGCGAAGCATCGCTAGATTTGCAATTGTTGTTTGAACTTTGTGGATTATTAAAATTAATTCACTTATCTGACTGTTTTTTATAGTTTGTTTTGCTATGATAAACGAAATGGTATTGACAATGACGTAATTCAGGTTGCAAGATTTGCACTGCTTCTATAATGGCCTTCCATGTCCAGATCCATTGTCACATAATCAAATTTTGAAGCGCTTCTTAATATTTTAGGCTAACACAGGATAAATTGTTTAGAGACACCCAGTATATCAGAACATATTATTAGAACTGTGCGCTTATTTGAACACATGCAGACAATAATGCGAAAACATTAAGTTAAAATCAGATATTCCTAATTACAAGGTATTCCTAGCTAAAATAATCATTTAAATCTTCCCTTGTCTAAAAATAAATTCAATTTGAACACAATGTAACAAAGGGCGATATATTTTCGTCATCAGAAAATTTATGGACGGGCTAACCTTGAACAAGTAATAAAACGTCACTTCTCCTCGCTTTCCCTTGCATCATCTAAAAGCAAGATTTAAAAAACAGTACCGAACTAGACACGATAAGAGAAGCGAGCACTCCCGCTTTCTTCGCAAGTGCACTTATTGCAGGTCCACGACCTGGATCGAAATAAGGTTTAATGGATTAAGAGCAATCCTATTTAAAGGTTTAGTTAAGATAATGAATTAAGGATCATTCATTATTTAACGTCTTCTGGCGGATTTTACTGGGATCAACCTCATCCATCACCCGTGTCCTACAAGGGTATAGACGTGTTTGTGACGTACACTGCGAGTGCGATACAATCTGGAACCTAAGTTGTTGGTACCGTTGCGTACTCACTACATCTGGAAACTTCCATATCTTGTCTATATGTAAGCGATGGTTTCAATGTACATTTATGGTCAAATAGTGATATGACAAAGCTCTACGACTTGTTTTAATTAAATTTCACTGGAACCTTAAGTTCGATCACGTAAAAAAAGACGATTGAGGTAACGTTATAAATAAAAGACTAAATTTTGTCTTAATTCATGATTGTTTAAATTATTGAAGCGATTAAGGCTAGGCTAATTTGTATTACTTATTTTAGGATTAATAATAATTATTAGGAACGAGGGATCTCCGAGGGTAATTATTAGGAAGTCACTGATTGCTTATACTCGTTAAGAGATTTATGTAGATTGTATAATTGTATATATTTCCTCTTATCGTTATACTAAATATTTAAGTATCGCATTTCTTATTTTTTGAAATGTATAGTCCCGTAGTGTAATAATCAGTACATTCTTTCAGGTACTAGCTTGTAGTAAATAAATAATGCATTTCAGATTGTACGTCCGATTTTAACCTGATCGAAATAGGAATCCAGTGACGTACGCGAAATAATCAGACAGTAAGTATAATGTATCGCTACAATTTCGGCCTATAGGTTAGGAACTAGGGTTCTTTGTTCTCTTGTTCTAAAACAGCTGAACTTTTGACGATTTTAAAACAAAGTGGTGCTCTTAGTCACGACTCTCCCGATTTTTGACGTTCGTAAATCACTCCTGAATTTTTGCCAAATTAATTTCGCCATAAACGTAGGATCCCTCCTATCTCCACCGTGGTGGCCGGAGCAACTATCTAATTCAGCACAAATAACATCTGTAACAGCCTTTGAGCGCAAGAGGCTTTCCAGCTCGTTATAAACCCTTGGAAACTCGGTTAATGAATCAAATACTGACTCCTAATTAATCTTTTGGACGTTTCTATTACGGGACCGTCGCGGCTATTGCTTTTTAGGAGTGTTGTTGCAATTACTAGAATCATTATAGATTTATAGTAAATAACCTATGTTTTAATTCCTCAATCATTTTAGGCAGTAGCTTCTAATTAATGACTTTAATGATAGTCTTTTATTATGTTGATTCTCTGTTAGCTATTTATTAATAAAAAATTGCTATAATTTTCAAGTAAATTTTATACTTTTTATCACGACCGTAATTTATATTAAAAACGCATCTTATCCCACTATTTATGGATTTGCATGTTTAAAAATAATTTGCTAATGAAACTTCTTGCCTTAGGCAAATAGTTGTCATTCTTAATTCATAGTTTGCGAAATAGTTAGGATTTTAGTCATATTTTATTATTAAAACTGACGCTATGTTGGTTTTTGTTAGAATAAACAGTAGATATGCATCGGGTGGTGTAAAAGCTTTCTCGTTTTCCATTAAAAGTAATGTTAGTAGCTCTATAAATTAATAGATTGCATACATTCGAATTAGTTATATATACTTCCGTTGGAGAAATTTAGATTTAAATCCTACGATTATTTTGAAAAAGACATTTTATTAGGGTATGAATGGAGTTATCTGTTTTATTGTGTCATAATTAGTATTTTTGCAGAGTTTCATATGAGTTTATTAAAGTCTTTATTCAGGGTTTATTCAGGATTTTTTTATCCTTACCTTGATCCTTTGTTCTTTATTAAGAAATCCGGTGTGGAAACACTACAATGTATCGAGCAACTTGCTAAGAGTTAATTAATAGCCTTAGTTAACGGGGGAATGTCATGAAACCAAATATCCTAACACAAATTTGGATGATTATGTTCTGAATACAAATCTGGAGTAATTGGAGAAATTAGTTAAATAAGGAAAGTATCTTACGAACTTGGCGAAGTTGTCAAAGGGAACTATGCCTTAAATGGAGATTGGGGACACCTCCTGTATTTTCATAAACGGTGGTATGCATAACGGCCAATGAGTAGATGCATCGATTTCCTACAACCCAAGAGATGGTGTCATAAACGACACCCTGTAATTGAACTATGTATAAACAAACAACAAAAATACGTTTGCATGGTAATTTTACAAACAATGAATATAAATAACTAACTTCTATCGCAAAGTATTCCATAAAAACACGAAACTTAGTAAAGTAGCGAAAACAAAATTTATTTTATCCCATGTATGGAGCAGCAATTTTTATTCACTCCTAACGCTTAAATGTGCATTCATTCGACCTGCGAAAGAAATCAATCCTTAACTTGTTATATATCGAAGTTTTGGAGAATTAGACACCAAAAACGTAATTGAGGGAAAAATTTATTCTTGCTAAAATTAATGGATTTACAGAACAAAATAGATAAGTTTACAAATTATTTCAAATAAATTGGGTTAAAATTTGACCAAATAATATTCTCCTAAAATATAAAGAACACGATGTTTGTATAAGTTTTAATGTTTAAATGCTCACAAATAAATTGTTTGAGTGTGGAAATTGAAGCGATTGTCGTTTCTTAGTTGTAAAGGGTTTTGCAATAAGAATGGTATGAATTTAAAATGAAATAAAATAAAAGTGATTTCAGATATAAACAAACTTTTTGTATTATCTTAAAGTACAATCGATAGCTTACTCGTACCTATACTATATCAGCGTATCTAATAGGACTAGATAAAAGAATTGTGATACAACTGTCTAATGGTAGATCAACCCGATAAGTATCATTTATGTCTCTCATTTTTCCACCCACAAGTTTGTCCACATTTATATCAAGGTCTACGTCTTGGTCGGCTCTTAAAAAAAAAAAAAGATACGATAATAGAATCGTTGTTGTTCACACTAAAAGTCGGTTTTTTCCATCACACTGAAGAAAAAATACATGATGCAGATTTGGACAGTGAGAACGGGTATGTTCTAAAGCTGTTGGTGAAAAACTGAGATACGTGTATATGTGAAACAGATCTGATTGCTCTGCCATACAACGGCTGTATCACGATCGTGTCATCCGTCTTGATACAGATATTCTGATCTGATACAATGTTGATACAACTACTCGTCCACATTTTCCATATCTATATCACGTACCTTTCCCTACGTGTGAGTAGTAATAGCCTCGGCCCATTAACAATTTTTAATGCACTCGGTTTTCAAGGGCGATTATGCTACAGATTTTGCTATAGATTAGCTGACTTAAGAACTCTTTTAAATAAATATAATTTTTCTTGATCATCTGATTTTGATGATATTTGGCTAATTTAGAACAACAGACGACGACTAAAGAAGTCTCAATTAACATTAAAGTATGATTCCCACTGCTGTAATAATCTATAGATTCCTTCGTCTATTGGTGGTCCCATTTCCTAACACCAAGCTGTACCTCAGCGTCCGATTTGAACGGCCGCTCTTTTAGTGATTTCTTTAATGGGCCAAAGACATATTAACCGCATGGTGATAAGTCGGGAATATAAGGTGGGCATCGCGTAATACTTTCGACTTCATAAGAGCAAGCAGATATTTAATTGCCTGGGCTACACCATATGGGAACTTCCCGGGATGCTTATTCTTGATGCTAACTCTTAAAATTTTTAAGGTTTTTGCATATAGCTCGATGTTGATGCTGACACCAGGTACTTTAAAATCTAAAAGCAACACACCAGGATCATTAAAAATGCGGTCACCATTACTTTTCTTGCCGAATACTGCGGCCCAAATGTTTTCGCCTTCGAAGAACGTGCATGCTTCCACTGCAGACTCTGTTCGTAATTGATAACATCACGACTCATTACCGGCAACTATTTAGTGTAGAAAGGCATTACCTCGTTATTGATAGGGCAAACGCAAATTGTTCTACTCAGTAGTAAGCAGTCGTGGAATCCAATGATCAGAGACTTTGCGAAGGGCAAAACTGTCAATGATAAAATGAACAGTTGTTACATTAATGCTCACCATTTGAGAATTTCTCTAAATTTGATGCGTCTATTTGCGCGTAAAGTACTTTCCAGCTGTCCCACATTTTCATGTGATGCTGTACTACGTGTAGGTCCGGAACGACGAAAATCTTTACTAGATTATCTACCTTGTCGAAATTAGACCGCTGTCATATGAGGAAAACTATAGTTACCATATAGCATTCGTTCTCGTATAAATTTCTATGGGATGCCATTTTAGTGACCAAAACCGAATAACAGCACGAAGATTATTTTTTGACGAATTTTTTTTATCACAGGTACCGTTTTGTAACGAAGCTACAACGCTTAGAAAAGAGCAAACAGCAAATATTTTTACAGACGCAACACTAGTGCTTAATCAAATAATATAAACAAATGAATTCCGTCGGATTGGCGACGAACTCATGGCTCTGCGTTGCACTGCCGTTACTTATGGCTAAACTTCCGATAACGGTGGTACTGTATAGTAGTTTTCGATCTGCGCGGAGAATCAATAATCACACACAACAACAGGATTGCTATCAGGCTATAAACTGCCTTGTCAGACTCGAATTTCTCCACCTCAACGCAGTTGAGGGGCATCGATATTTTACTAAGGCTCATGCGCATCCTCCGGACTTATCTTACAGGGATACCTTGCCAGGTTAGGTCTTCTTTGATTGAATTTCCGTCAATTTCCATCGGGAGGCCCCGAATAATTACTTATAAGGGCTTTTCGTGATTGAAAATCGCTTTCACGTAGATATTTGATGACCTTCCCGTGGTCATCTTTGGTGTTGACGTGTATTTTAATACCAAGGACCGCATTCTTGGCTTTTACGATGTTTACTTCGAGGCGGCTAAGGTCGTCAGCTACCTCGATTGGAGGAAATCCTACGCTTTCTTTTTCGGTTGGTTCCGTCGATTCTATATTGGTTAGCAGCCTGAACCTGCTGCTGACCGTTAACCCTTATTGCAGGCCCTGGGGTGACGTGCTTCAGAGATTTCCTTTTCCAGCCCTTTTGTTGTATGAAACTATCTCCCTCCCCGGACGTTGAGATATGCGTTTTTCTTCATCGAAGGAATAATAGTCGAAAGTTTCGCCTATTATTCTATGAAATTCTTCTTCAGATTCCATTTTCTTGCGCGGAAACTTGTTTCCTGGTTTCGATTGGTATCTGTCATTTTGGGTCTTCTTCTGCCCTTGCCGCAGTCTTGGCGGTGCTGGTAGACGGTTTGCTTGTGGGTACTATCTTTGGTTGGGTCGTGGCTTTCGGGACTTTCTCCGCTTTCAACGCTGCGGTGTAAAAGACCCTAACTGTGTTAACAGCCTTTCGTAACTAGCATGGGTTACTTTGTACTTCTTTATTTCCGTTTTTATTCTCTCCAGGAAGTTTTCAATGATTTTACAAGTTTCTTCAAACTTTCCCGCGCGGTAACTGGGCTGGTCCAAGTTGCAAGTTTTCTCTACATGTTCATAAATGGCGAGGATTTATTTATTTAGCGATTTATTAAGACTGGTTTTTGTATTATACCTGACCCACCTTTACTTGCGTAAAAGGGGACTAAGGTTTAGCAGAAAATATTTAGGAGCAACTGACAGACACGGCTACTTACTATGAATGTTAGTGCGAGACCCTAAAAAGCACTAAGTTTCTGTTCCTGCGTGTTTTAACATTTTATGTCATTGACTTGACTTATCTCCTATTTACTGTTAGTTACAAATTTACATGCCTTGTCTTTAGTTAATGATGTACATATTTGGGTTTTACTTTTACTTTGTGCTACTTCTTACATCTGAGATGTTATTTTATTCTAATTACCTAAATTAGGTTTACTTTAGTTTGCGTAATTTAGATACACTTTTAACTGCGGAGTACGTGGTTGGCATATGGCGACATATGTTTGTTTCTTTAAACGGTTTAGTGCAAATCACCATATTGTGTTGTCTGTTCCTTTATATGATCTCGCTTTCTTTTAATTGCTAATTCTTTTCCCTTAAATATTACACTGGATTAATATATTTTAACTCTCTGGACTTCCTACTTCTAATGTAATCTGTTAAAATGTTTCGTAGCAGCCTATGAAAACTTCAGCGGGTGAAGGTAACATGTCCATGTTTAACCATTCGCTTTGAATATAGATGGAGCTACCAAATTTAAAGAAATTCTGTTTAAAGCATAAATCGAACACTTTGTAAAACCCGCGTTAATATCATTGATGATAGTAAAAAGTTCATTGGGTGATATATTTGCAAGCAGGATTTTGACATCAAGACCCATAAAATGCAATTATGATCAAGATTGCTATATTGAGCGCCTTTTACAAGATCAGGGAAGCAATTCTTCATGAATATTTCAATGCTGCGAAACTTCACGCAGTTAGAATTTACATTCGTGCTAGGCGTTAAAAATTGCACTTCTGGGGTGTACTTTACCCGTGATTTTTGGAAATTACCATAGAATCCTCGTTAGTGATAATTTTGATAAAAAAAAAAACGATTTAAATGTTATCGACAACTTTATTCCTGAACCTGCGTTTTTAATTAAAGAACATATCGTGGTATTCTTAATATCTTAATTATTTTAAATTGATTTCAAATTTAGTTTTGTACGACAGTTTTCCTTTGAATCTGTTACATATTACATTTATTAACGCAAATTGTGAATTTGGTGTATAAAAGCAGACTACTTTACCGATCTATTTATCCATTTGGTTATTAACAGGGGGACGCAGTTCCTCAAATAATAATTTAATATAACATTGAATTATGATTTTTTCCTTTTGGGGAACAATTGTTAAATTTACCCTACTACTTTTTATTTTATTAACTCTCAACTGCGTCGGTATATTCAACTTACGTTTACATGCTGGTGGGGTTTCAAAAATCTCAACATAAAATTACGTTCAAATATGTAAAATTTAAATATAAAATTTTTTATTCAAAGGAATATTAAAAAACACGTGATTGTATGTTATATACATTTTATAAGCACTTTTCACAAGCAAATTTGGAATTGTCCAAACAAATATGTATGTTGCATTTTTCGCAACGGTTTTTGATTTTGCGATCTTTCTACTTCGGGCACAACCCACAACGGGCTTTCCTTGTTTGTTCTGCATTAGGGATTGGTAGTAATACTTTTTTGCCAAGTTCTTAACAATAATCTCTTGAAGATCACGAGGAAGAGGCTTCAAATTTCTACACTCCATGTGTTCCCTAATGAGAGTTTTACCATGTGTCAAAATCATTTGTCTGAGATTTATTTCTTCTGCATTAGGAAGAGGTTGAAGAACAATCATACCGTTTATACCAGATATGTTAAAAATGGCAAAAAATAGTATCCCCGATCATCTTCGAGTATGTCTAGTAATTGAATAACTGACGCAAAGTTGGCACAGACGGTCAACTCTGCCTTTGGTACAGTTGTAGTCGTTGATCGTTTCTGGTTTACCGTTTTTGTTGTTTTTCATGCATTGTAGATAACAATATAACTGCACGATTATTTTTGGGAATGTAGGAAAAAATAGTTGTACCATTTGCATGCCCAAACACTGTCGATCCTACTTCACGTTTTCGGCTTAAATTCTAGGGGTATCTGAGGTTTATCCATTTTGGGTGTTCCCAAAACTGTTAGTTTTCTTTTCTCTCAACTTTTCACATAACTCAATAGACGTGAACCAGTTATCTATAACTACATTTCTGTTAGTACCTTCAATAGGTGGAATAAGTTTTAGAATATCGTTGGTTGGAACAGATAAATTATTATTTACTCCTTTTCCTTTACCAGTGTAAATGAAAGCATTATATAAATAATGTGTTCGATAATCACACATACACATAACTTTGATGCCCTATTTGTAAGATTTTTTCGGAAAATAAATTTTAAAGGAGCATCTGCCACAAAATAGAACTAACATTTCGTCAAAGGTCACATTTTCACTTGGTAAATAATGTGTTTGATGGTTTGCAATAAACAAATCCCACAATTCTAGGATAGCTGCTAATTTGTCATATATTTTTCTTTCATCCCTTCTCGCTTGATTTTTAAACCTCGGACAGGCCATAATAGACAGAAATCGGGAAACACTCATTGTAGCGAGAAAAATTTGCCGTCTAGTACCATCAGACGCAAATAATAACTTGACATCTTCATGCCCAGACTTCATAATTCATGATTAATACAATAAACTTACAAAAGTTTTTAGTTCGATAACATTCAAGTCTTTTGTGTATGTAGGAAAAGGTTTTTTGAACATATTTCGTCTTATAGTTACCTTTTCATTAAAATGTACTAAAATAATATTTAGAATATGATCCATTACAAATAAATTCCAGGCTTTTAATGCGTATCCTCGCTCATTACCACTTGTAATACCTTTAACGCCTGACAAGTGAAAAATTATATTTGTAGCTCGTGTACCTGTACGTTGTTTGCAGTTTTTAGACCATTTGAAAATATTTTTTCTACCGTAATAAAATTTATCTTTATTTGTGACTTCATCTTCTCCGTTCGCTGAAGTGTTGTCCTCTAAGCCATCGGATGATGCCGCAGACTCTGAATTATAATCACTAGCGATGAATAAATTCTCATCGGCAAAGCTTTCATCCTCCGAAAGATACAAACTCTGGTCATTGATAGTGGCTTCAAGCTCAGCGTCAGTAAGCGCTTTATTTGTTGATGCCATGCTATAATTGCATATTTTTGAAAAGAAATCAGGCAAAAATTGATTTAGAAAAAATTAAAATTTTATACACTTACATACTCTTGGGCTCCAAGCAACTAAATCCTGGGTTATTTTGCAAAATCGCTAAAACTTCATACCGCCGCGACTAACTTTCACAATTGACTCCTTAAATGAAGATTATATGGAGTCCCAACGCCATCTAGCGCGTAACCTAAACATTAATTGGAAAACAAAACTGCTTGGGATTTTCTAGACCCCACTAGTACAGTTAAGAGTTAACGTAGTTATATTTTAAGTAATTAAGAAACATTTTCTAATTGTAGTTTTGTAATTTTCATTTTACAACTTTACGAATAATATAAATTTTTATGCTCTGTAATTTGGATTGCTATAAGATATCCTCTTCCCACTTTTGTTATTTATATCCAATTAATTTCTTGATAAAACAACAATTTTAATCTTTGTATAATTCATAAAACTAGATATAGAATCAACTATTGTATAAACGTACCTAAGCGCGGAAAGATTAATGAATGCAGTACTATATACTTTTTTACACCCAATTTCATAAATTGTGGGTCAGGAAACATTTTGTTTTGTATATTAAAATCAACATCTTATGGTGTAAAGGTTGAATATTTTAATTATACAGGGTTGTTTTATGATAGTCGTAGAAGTAAAATTAGAAACTCTACCGATTAAAAAAGACACACCTGCGAGATTATTAAATTCCACAAAGCTCTTTGTTTTGAAAATTTTACACATGAAAGCATTTTATGAACTGCTAACATTTCTCACATAATTAATATGTTACAGTAAATAAAGAATAAATGCGTAATGTAATTCTCGACATAACAAATTATATAAACATATCGCCTTGGACTGCGTTTACTTATTTATAAGTTGTATTAAAACCATCAGAGGGATATTGTAATTTACAAACAAATAATTAGTAGTAATAAAATATAAATTGAAAACAGTTGCTACAAGATAGTTTTTGCAAAAAAATCGGATTGTGGTCATGGTTTTTATATCTAAGGGGTATATATTATATATATTATATTATATATATATATTAGCGGTCAAGAGAAAACGCGCCCATTTAGACATTTTTTTGCTTTTTAATGTTTCCGAAATTGAGTAACAAATTATTTCAAATTATGTACCTAATGTTGAAAATCTTGTACCTTACTTCATTTCCTCTCAAACTTTTACACAAGATACAATAAAGGGTATTCTAACGGAATGTGTATTTTTATTTTTCAATTAGCCTTTCAGTTTAGAAATAGTGGAAAGAAAACAATTGTGCAAAATATACCATGTTTTCTCTTGCAAGTCGTAATATAGTCTTAATAACTAATTTTTATCGTTTTTTGATAAATTTTACTTTCTTCAGAATATTGAAAAAGTACACGTATAGTAATAATAACTGGATAATAAAACATTGTTTGGAAAAGTACACAGTCAATCTAATTTAATAAGCAGAATCTTGTTTTTTTATCTAGTTCACTTACGCCGAATGTTTACCACTATATGGTGCTCGATTATATACAATTGCAACGTCCAGTAAAATGAGTAAGACTAGAATAAGTATACGTGATTGCTTTACAAATTAATGTATCATATCAGAAGTTCTTAAAAAGTTTTACAAGGATTTTCTGTGCCCAAATTAAAGGTGTTTAGTTTTTTATTATTCTGTTGTGAATGTATCAGGCTTAAAGAGTACGTGGCTAAAATTTCTGCAATCGTTTGAAGGCAACCCTGAATTCAATGAACCAAAGGAAAAATGATTGTGATTATAGAAATTTAAAAATGACACAGGTAGTATCGCAAATTTTTTAAATTCTTCTAATCTTTCCTTTTTTGTGAGCAAGCAGTGGAATTAACAATTTCAGCTGATTACCAATATTTCTTGTATTCAATATTTTACAATGAACGCAAATGGTTAATGGTGTAATGTTTTGATAAGTCTAGGGCAAGTAAAGCTTTCAAGTTCATTTTTTGAGTTTGTTTACACCGTTGTGTGAGGTTGATTTCGAAATCTACCTTTCTAATTAAAGTAATGCAAAATTGAAACTCATAAAACAACTGTTTATCGTAAAATCAACAACTAAAAGGTCAGTTTTTAGATTATATGCATGTTAACCTAAAATACTAACGTAAGGAGAAATTAATTGAAAACATGGTTCTACCTGCTTGTTGATAAGAATGTAGGTCTCATGAAACCTCTGAAAACGGATTTAAGGACGATTATTCCTGATTTAATTTCTCATAAATTTCGATACTATGTTGCTATTAGTATTTTTTATTCTTAAGGAAATCAGTTATGTCTATTTGATGTATAGTGCACTGATATTTAATTACGGTAATTAGTTAAAAGTTCTATTGTTATTATTTAGGTTGACGTATTAAGTTATTTGAATGCTCATGAATAGCTGTACTTTTTATTAAACAAAATAAAGCATGAACGAATGGAATATGTAACATAAATAAACAAGGCGAACCATTTTTAAGATTAATAAAATTCACATATATTGTTCTATGTGATCTTTTAAAGGAAGCTTTAAAAATGAAATCCCTAAATGTATGAAATATTTAATGAAGAGTGCTTTTAATATAAAAAGAACGGTATAATTCAAATTTATATAAGAAGAGCTTATTAACTCGACTTCGAATCCCAAAATGAAAAAAATATTTTCCCCTAAAGATTTGAGGAGGCGGCTACGAAAGCGGTTTTCTCCCGCCGCGAAAGTTAATTTACAGTTGCTGATTTGACCCAATTCTAAGATAAAAAGTGTTTCCTGAAGTTTCTAATCAAAGACAAATCGGTCCTACTAAAAAGGTGGTTCATAAAGACAGAAAACCGCAATAATGGCTTTAACGTAAAGAAATTATAACATAAAAGAACTTTAATGAATCGGACACAAAGGAACACGATAATGCCAAGTTAATGAAGGCCATTATAAATAGCAGATCTGAGTAGCAAGAGAGGAAACGAAAGAGACCCACCGACGTGGTATTTAATTAAAATCTCTATATTCCTCGTTATCATTAACATTTAAAGAATCTATTCGATTTATAAATCTCATAATTATTGCGTTGAATTCATTATGAAGATAAATTGAGGATTATACAGAGCAGACATTACTAACCAGAATATTTGATTAGCGAATTTCATGCGTAAAACCTCGCTATCCTCAAGTTTTATTAGTTACATCCAGTGTCATCGATTTTTTAAAATAAAATCGATGACGTAAGGGTTAATTAAATAACAGTTAAAGCAAGGGTAGAATTTATATTTAAAATCGGTCATTTGGGAGTTCTCGTTCAAAATAATCTATTTATTGTGTTGTTTTCCAATCCCTAAGTCGCTCAGTTTGCAGCTTTTTGATAGAAGCTGTCATTAAGTCTATTTCGTGATATCCTATTAATTTATAATTAAATTAAGGATTCTAACAATAAAAATTCTTTCAGATTTATGACAGTTATTGACATTTTGATTAAAAGCTTCACAAACTCAAGAAAATTCATTGGAAGTAAAATATTAAACGATTTACTCGATTTTATATCCTAGAGGGAATAACAATGTTATTGCGCGCTTCCCGTAGAGTATTCTTGAATGAATAATATTATTACTGCTTCATAACTCAGTTTCAGAAAGTCGCAATGTTAGTTCTTTATTTATAGACAAAGATTACAAGTTGGGTTACGTTTAATACCAAGTGATTATAACGAATCAAAAATTGTTTCGCACTTCGTAATAACGTTCAGTTCTGTAAATAGTCTTTTAAAAATTTTTATATCATTTTACTTCATGATTTGATTTTGTATTTGTATTTTACAGCTATTGTTATAAGTTGTAGAAGCTATTTATATAATTAGAATGTTAAAGTACTCCACATTAAAGAAGCTATGAGTATTTCAAAAAAAAGAACAGTATATCTTTTACGTTATGATATCTTAAATACTAGTTTTTGAATAAGTTTTCGAGAAAAGTTAGGACCGATGTGTCCGAAATGATAGCTAAAATGTAAATTTACAATTTATTGAACTACATAACGTGTGTCTATAGAAATTTCATAACTTAAGTATGGAGCATCATGGCATAGCAAATTTAATTAAGTTCTATAAACGTGAATGTTCAAAATCTCTTGTTATACAGGTTCGCGTAATTCTGTATGATTTTCTATAGCCTTTATTTTACTGAAAGTTAGGGCTTATTTTATAAATCTAACTGCCTGGCAAGTGACGGGGCCTGGGTTCGAATCCCAGCTGAAGCCTGAACTTCTTTACTTGTTTTTAATTTATAAGTATTTCAATGTATGTGTCTATGATATATACAATCATTAATAGTTAAAATGTAATATATTATACTGATATAATCTCAATTCGAGTAGCTCCTAAAAATTAAAAAATTAATTTCCACGCACATCTTAATCTCGGTGTGAAAGCAGACGGAATATGGCCTCAGTTGTCAACTCTCAGTTTCGGTAACGCTTAAAAGGATTCAGACTAATATGATTGTCGGTACTCGATCACATTAATTGGTTAAACGTCCACTTGCTGAACGGAAGTATAGGAGTTCGATGCTCAGTTGAGGACTAAAATTGATTAAGTTTATTTTTGTTTTAAGGATAAACTTTATTTGCAAGTATTAGGTACACCAATGGGGTCTCCATTAAACCCAGTTTTAGCCCAAATTGTTTTTGACGCTTTACTTTTAGAAGGTCTTCCTAAATTTAATTTTGAACTATTAATTATTAAAAAGAATATAGACGACCTTATTTGTGGTTATCGTATTGACAAAATTCAATTTACTGTGGGAATTGAAAATAACACCAGCGTTTTGTTTTATACACTGAAGTTATTAGAGACAATAATAAGAATTCTTGTTGACAATTATATAATATCTACTAGTTCAGGTGTATATTTAAATTATTTTTCCAATCATCCCCTTTATATTGAATGAAAAATCTAGGCTTAAAAGGTATAATTCATAAAATAGTTTATTCGTCAATTTAAAATTAGAATCTTAATAAATTAATCAACATTTTCATTAATAATAACTGTTCTAAGAACTTTTTAACAATAGTAATATTACCATAAATAATAGTGAAGAAAATAATTTTATCTACAATATACTATCTACACCACCTATTGGATATAAAACTAAGAAATTTTCTAAAAATGTTATTAATTTAAAAATTGTTGATAGTTATTTCAACTAAGTTAGTAATTTTTTTCCAAATTTAGAAGATACCATTCCAAAACTTTTGGAATCAAATTTAATTTGCAAAATTAGCTGTAGTTGTAAATTAAACAAAAGAAGATGCGCTCTTGCCACTCGTTTCTATGACAATAATCTTAACATCTACTTTAATGATGCAGCGATTTTAGACGATTCTATTGATTAAAAAGATAGGCTGTTTTTGGAAATGCTTTATATCAGGAAAATTGATAAAGTGATGAATTTTAAATCATATGTTGTTTTTCTTTGGAGTACTCATTCTTCATTATTTATTTTTTATAATTTTTGTATTTTATGCTTATATTTAGATTCGTTATCATTGTTAATTACCTTTTCGTTATCATAGTGCTTTTAATTTAATATTTGTCAATATCACTTTAATAAGTTTTATATTGTATAACGACTTGATAAACAAACCATTAACCAGCTTTGTATTCTATTTTTTTAACGATACCAGCGAAATTTTTTAATTCTTTGATGGATGTTACACTGTTCAAATAGTAAATTAATATGTTTTACTGGTTAAAGAAATTCCAATAGTCGAATTATACAAAATTCTTAAGAGCTGGAAACACTATTGTCACTATTTACGAATGTAATTCAACATAACTATCAAAATATCTATCTATTATTTTGAAATCTTCTTTTACTGAATTCAATATATTTAGACTCAAGAATTCTTTTGAATTTTGTAAAAGATTAATAACACTGAACTCATTTTAAAACCTGTAGAACAAAAGTGGCACTTAGTTAAATCTCAACTAATATTTCTAAAGCTTTTTTTTGAACTCCTTTCTTGGACCTTTAATTCTGTTTATTTTATATTTAACAATAAATTTTATAAACCAGTTACAGGTGTTCCTATGAGTTCATCTCTATCCCCTCTTCTAGAAGATACCGTTATGAATTGCATTATTAAACAAGTTATTTCTAAATTTTCTTTCAAATTTGTCTTCATTTATCATATGCGGATACTTTTAAAATATTATAATAACACACATCAAATATTAGCAATGATTCCTAAAATGATGCCTATTGCGTTCATTGTATGCTTTACATCTTCCCTCAACAGAATCATAGGTGTGCCGGATTAATTCTTTGTTATTATCCATCTCTTCAAAACTATTCTCAATTAACAACCTAAAGTCGTTAATATTAACAGGTTGTTTTGAAGATAGGGGTTCGCTACCGGGTCCATGGTGCCACAGCCGCTTGTACAGAGAATTAAATTACCTTCAAACACACCGTCGTGCCCTCGATATCTATGCTGAGACCAGTGCCAATTCAAGTCCAACACTAAAGTCAGCATCCGCCGCTCAAAACTCGACGAAGGGCTTGAGGACGACCCTAGGTACTTATTTTGGCGTAGAGATTATTTAGAGATCTCCTCAACCGAAGAGTCGCGTTCTGGGACTCATTGTAGCCTTAAATAAGTCGGCAGAAAGTTCCGGACCAGAACGGACGCCTACACCTCCTATCGGGCATCAGCCTTGCCCCCTCCAGCTTGAGCGGAGATTTAGCGTTTTGCCATCGCTTTCTCACAACCATGTAGTCCCCTTCACAATTTCTACTCGGTTTTACAACGCGAGCGGCCGGCGCTAACGATTACTTCTATGGGTTCCTGCCAAGCAGTTGTCCAGCGAAATGAGTTTACAACCATTTCCAGTCATCTCTACTAGTACGAACCATGCTCACAACCAGCCTCCGTTTTCGCCAGCGAGATACGGGATACTTGTGCTTAGGCGTCGATGGGTTGATCATATCGACGTTCCTGAATATGTTATTTTGCGCCACGGCCTACTTGCAGTCTCCATTTACCGCTGAGGGACATACCGTGGTCCAGTTCAGAACCGTTGGAAGGTCCCCTTTCATTTTACGACGAGCCTATGGTGCTCATGATGGAATCACACAGGTCGACGATGCCAGTTACTTTCTGTGCGGGCTGTTTTGAAGACACGTTACCTTTTACAGTACTCCACATAGCAAAAACCCTACTGGGTTATGTCGCATGACCGTTCGTCAACGGTCAATTCATTCAATAAGTGTTGCATCCAAGAACCCTCACATAATATTTACATATTGTGGTGGTGCCAAATTATTCCAGTATCCTCAAATAAGACTATTTTGTAATTTCGGAATCATACTTTCTCTTAGCATGTCCAAATAACTATCTGCAGTAACACGTCGTTCATAGAAATATCATCTTATGAAACCACAATACCAAATGCCCACCCACACACAAACCCCATGAACATTTAATTCTTGGCTTAAATTGAGTTATGCCTGTTGACATGTATATCGAATTTAAATGTAGTTCAATTATATATATATATATATATATATATATGATAAAGAATGGCAGAGCCATCTACTGTTTTCTTAGGAGTTTATATTGAAATAAATAAGTAGATTCCTCCTAATAGTAATGGCGCGAATTTTAAAATTAATTCGGCCGGGTGAAAAGCCGATTGT
>JAHWXV010309857.1:0-13970 GCA_024586415.1 Phrixothrix hirtus
ATATCTTACAATCATTATTAATTGATTTTTGATACGATTAACATCGTTGTAGTTAAGAATAAAAATTGTTTTTTAAAAACGTGCTTACAAATTATTGATTGGTAATTTATATATATATTAGAGATACTTACTGCAGTAGCAATAGTTTATCTTTGCTCTCGTTTGTAATAAGCCAAAGTCTGATTATTTTAATGAAAGGTAAAACGATATATTATCAATAAATTAAGAAACTTTTGTAAGTGAATCAAAAATAGGTGCATTTGTCTAGTACAATATTGAAAATTAACATTTTACATAATTACCTGTGTAATTGATGATATAAAGCTATGTAGGATAGTTACTGTCGCTTTTCTGATACAATATGCAGAATATCTATTATTAAACGATTTATACGGTTCAACTTGAGCCATAACAAATACTTCGGATAGAATAAAGGTACGTTTAAACAATTAACTTCTAATCCAGGCAGCCACAGCTGCAGACTCATGTTAATGACACGTTTATCCTATCTAGATATAGTAGGAATATTAACACATAGCTTGCACAACACTAATGTGTACCTAATTTTAGTTGGAACGGAAAAGTATACAATTTAACTAAGGGGCTTAATAATTTTAGCAAAATGATTAAAAGTGTTCCGAAGTATTTCTAGATAATGTATTTTTGGAATTTAGCAACACAAAAGGGTAATATAGATAAATAATAACACGAATTTGAATTCTAAGAAGCTTACCAAGGTCGCTAATGTTGTATTTGGTTTTCTAATAGCGTATCCAACCTAATAAATATTTGAAAGGGGCATGATCAACTATTAAGTAGAATGTAGTCACAGATATGCTTTTAAAAACTCAGACAAGCAAGCTTCTATCATAAAACTGACGATTTTAACATCAAAGGTTAATGCGTTTAGTTTTAAATTGTAACACATAGATTCGTAATAGTAAGATAGAAAGTACTACTAATTAGGGTTGTAGAAATAAGTCTCAGGGGAAATATAAAAAGATGCTTAGTGTGTAAGGTTACGGTCGTAATACTGTACTCTTTATTTATCTGAAAGATAATTTGGAATTACACAAAAAATAAAAAATAAACAATACTATATAATTTTGACAGTATAAAAAGGTGAACATTAATTCGGCTTATAATAAATGTAACTTAATAGTATAAAATTCTCTTAAATAAAAGTAAATGTTTAGAAATTATTCTATAATTACGTAACGCTTAGAATTTAATATCAAAAGGTTTCATGGATAATTGATATGGCAAGGATATATTAAAATCGCCGCTATGTATCGAAAATGCATAGAATTAATTCACATAACTACACTTGAACAACCATCACTTCAATTAAAAAGGGGTTTTATGTCTATTGGTTAGCAATTGACATTTAAATTAATAATGTGGACCAAAGCTAGAAATATACAAGAATTATTGTGGCAACAGCAATTGTTATATCATTTTTAGATAAGTGAAAAGCAATTAATTCAATAACAAAAATTGGTAGAGACACTTGATTTAAATAACACAAATAATAATTAAATCGAAGCTTTGAAATGAGATGCTAATAAAAACAACTGGTTTTGGCTTCAGAGCAATTATATGAAACAACTGACAGATTTAGTCAAAGGAATCAATAGTTGAACTACTAAGAATAATGCAAGTAAAGCGAAATTCAGAATTTCCTTAAGAGTTTCAATTTTTGAAAGTTACAAAGCTAATACTGTAATAAAACAAAATTTAATATGGACGTAAATCTTAAGTATCTAAGGTACTTCACTATGTCGGAATTACCGCATAGTGAAGTGATATCAAAAATCATACTTACCATTTTAAGCTTGATGATATTTCAAAGATATACATCTGTTCCAGATCAATTGTCATTCAATTTCACATAACAGATTTATACTTAAATTAAATACCAAAATATGTACTCTAAGAAAACACCTTTAGAATAATGTATATTTAGAATTAGTAAATAGCACATATTACTTTCGGCATTCTTTAGTTCACTAAACAACAGCTTTATGAAAAAAATATTTATATTGTAAATTCGAACACAGCATATTTGATATGCGTGAATTACAGAGACTTATTACTAGTTCAAAGACGTATTTCAAACTAAAGGTAACGGCGTGTAAGTGCACACGTTAACGTCCATTGTAATACCGCTAGTCATTTAGCACTCGACTCAATGGTGGCGATTATGTTGTGCTATGGGCGGATTAATTTAAATACATGTAACTTAATTTAAAAGTAAAATGTGACGATTTTGCAAGCGCACTTGTTGCACTCAGTCGCAAAAATGAATTTCGAACAACGCGTGAATATTAAATTTTGTTTCAAACTCTGAAGCTGCCCAAAAGTACATAAAATGTTAAATGTAACCGCACAGATGCTATATAAATAGCTTGATCATCTTTTAGCAGGATTTCGATTGAAGAATGATGAGAAACGATTTGGAACCCTTCCCGATTTATGCCCAAATCGATTTATTACAAAAATGAGACTTTTGATGAGAAACAAAAGCTTCCGTCTAAATCATTAGAATTATGTGACTTCCGATACCAACACTTTGGGGAATCCTGTAACTGAAGATGAATTTTGGGAATATGATTATGATCCCGAGGCTAACGAAGTTCTTAATGGGAAACAGTGAAATCACGTGGACTGAAGGAAATGTACTAGAGATGTTGATTGTTTTTCCAATTTAGAAGAAATTGCCCGGCCCGAGTTTGTGTCTACTCCAAACTTGTTATTAGAAAGCGTTACCACTTGTCTGACAGCCTGTCGGATAAATAAATTACCATCTCATCGCAATCGTTGCATTTCCCTGATATAGCCTCTAGCGCTTTCGATCTGCCTCTATCACTAGAATTGATCGTAAGAGAAAATTATTTGATTGAATAGAAAGGTCGAAGCGCTTAAATGTACCATAAAAGAGCATTTCTAGGATTGTTATATGAAAGGGCATCAACGTCGTAATATTATTTGTTATTTATTATATTATTTAATAAAATTCATTTTAGTCGTTCATTCGCTATATTGATAGATTACAAATCGTAGATATACGATTATAAAACAACGTTGATATTAAACTACTCAGACCTAATTGAATTAGCTAAACATAGGTCCCTAATTGTCGACTGGCGCATATAATTTTAACAATCAAAGTTACTGGTGTATCCATTGTCAAACTTACGTGAAAATAATTATACTTTATTTAATAATATTCAGCATCTAAATCCTGCTTGTTGTATATTGTTGGTTTGTCTACTAGTTTGACTTAAATCTGAAAAGATTAAATTGAAAAGCTTTTTCAGCTTCCAGTCAAGACAATTTGTGTTATCCAAATCTACATTTTTGTATTGATTTGTTTTTCGAAAGAATTGTTAGATTCCTGCCTGTCCCTGAATAAAACCTAACTGCTGTGTTTGAAAATCGATGAAAAAGCTTATGTTATATAATACTTTAGATTTCTTTGTTACAGATGTTCTCATATTATGGAAGCTTAGAGTAAAATATGAGATATTTCTGTAATTGACATATCCGATTCTTGGACTTAGAAGCCTAATATAATTTTTTGTAACCATCTACGAGTTTTTGAGTAGTTCCTGAAATAAAGTAACATATTTTTTTAAATCTGACGTACATGTCCTTTTAATTTCAAAATTGTTATTTATAATTTTTAATTTATATTTTGTTTCTTTAACTTAATTTTAAGTTAAATATTCCCTTTTGTCACCTGCCGAAGGAATAAGTCAATTCCGAAACGTTAGGTTCTGCCGATACAGTTAGAAATTTTTCTAATTGCTTCATATTAAATATATCCAACCCCAATATTATTGTACGAGTAGAGTACAGTAAAACAATAATTTACATATATATATATACATGACATAATAATCAAGTCGAGCTGCCGGTAATCGTTTTTTAAGTCATATATTTTAAGAACCTGAGCTCTGGAATATTGAGAAAATATCCTTGTTATTGTGAAGTTTAATAATAAAAATTGCGATTGTTGAACCATTGAGATGTAAAGCTATTGTTGTAAACTTTGATTTATGAACAGTTTTCATGAAAACAACGCTGTCATCGAGTAAAGTTGTCGCTAAAGTGACATCACATAACCTAATTTTATATCTCCGTGGGGTTGCCTTGTTGCGAACAAAAAACACCTATTTAAAGTTTTATATTGGCCATTGAAAGTTTCGATAATTTATTTGTAGTTTGAAACGTTCGCATATTCCTTTAAGGACAGCGATAGTAAATTTTAGTATCTTATTACAAACAATACTGCGCACCTGTATTTGGTTCAGAAGTTTAGTGGAATGGATCCGTTATGAAAAATGTCAGTGGTTATATTTTAATGGTACTTTAAAACTTGAGTCCTTTGATTTATATAAAGGAGCACGTTGCGGAACACGAGAATTCCCATCTGAATTTCAGTTGCATTTCAAACAAAAGGTGCCTAAGATTCTAGACTTTGAATCATCTATAATTCAACATATAGGATCTTCCATTTCAAGTAGAGCTTTCCTTAGAATGTCTTAAAATAAGTGATGTATAGAATATACATATTATTTATACGATGAGGATATACTAAATTTCACTGCGGTAAACACAAAGTTCCATAGTAAAATAAATTCGTTGAAGAAAATTAACCGTGATATCCATTTAGTTCTAAATATTATTTGATGCTGAATTTTAAATAGTTATGGAAACTACAAGCTCTTTAGCTTATTATAATCAAACCCTTCACAAATATAGTCGAAAGTGAATAAAATGTAGTTATAGTGAACTATGCCTCTTCAACCAATTTAACAATGTTTAGCATAATTTGTTTTCGTGGGTAGTACATTAATTATTATTTAGATATTTCATCTTGTATAATCCCTGTTTATATAAATTGTAAAGTTCAAGTTTTATTAAGTATAAAGGTTAGTAACGCGATAATTTTCATTTCAATTAAAAATTCCATTAATTACGTTTTGTTTCATTTTCTCTCATTTAAAAATTTATGAGCATACATTTTAAGGAGTTCTAATAATAAAATTTAATTTTATTTAACTTATTTAATTAAAAAGTTAACTTATTTCTATTACCATTTAAAATCAAGTTATATTCCTTCAGAAAACAATTTTTTAAACCGCACACAAAACAAAAACTGTTAACTCTTGACAATACTAATACATTAACACTAAAATCATCTGGCCACATTTTATTGTGATGTCTTCGGATAATTTATTTCTTATTTAGAAAAAATTTTCCCTTTTGATGAAGGACTGATTTCATGTTTATAACCGGAAGTATTTTCGATTGAACAAGTTCATGATTTTGGAGTGAAATTTTAGAATAAAAGATTGACGGTCTATATGTGAACCCAAGTTTGAAGTGTAAATACTGGAAATCCCGTCTCCTGTACCTGGCATAATTTTCCACCATTAAGCAATAAATAAAATTTAACGGATAAATGTTGGTAAACGTAGATTTACATAAAATATTTACTACAATTTTTTGCGCACGGATTTATGGTCCTCTTGAATGAGAAAATAAGGTACACCGGGAGTGCCTACGTACTATAACTAAAATTCCATACATTATGGTGAAGAATACGAAGATTTAAAAGTATGACATTTCTGAATATAATACTAAAAAGGCAAATTTTTCTATGTAATAGTCTATAACTATAATCTAAAGATTTTGTCTTCAAATCGCAACAGAACACTAAAACTATCCGTTAAAAGGATTGGCAATAAATTATCAACCAAGTATCTGCTATAGTTTAAAATGTACCCCAGTATCCATGGCTTGTTTCTAATCTATCATTTATTACAAGTACGCCTTAAAGGATTTTACGATGTAATATTGATTTTTTATTAAAGATTTTGTTTTAAATATAGTTTTGTTTTGTTTTCGAAGGAGGGTTGAAATGATCGCAACCTCGTTAAGAATTAATGGTGATATATACATATTGAAGCATCTGTTACATACAGTCAATGCTTAGCAATCATTGTGTGAAGTTTAATTTGTTTTGAATATTTGCTTGTAGTTTTGCAATTTGGACAAGTTTAAGCATCCTGCAGTCATCAGTACTTGAATAAAAAGAGTTAACTCTGAACCAAATGCACAAGGACGTACGAAGCTCATTACTAACATGCTCGCCCTAATATATAATGATAAAAAGTGGGAGGCTCAATATCGTCAGCGAAAAAGGTCATGGCTACCAGCCTTTTTGGATCCCAAAGACGTCGTCAGTGTAGATTACCTTGAAAAATGTAAATGCCAAGCTCGGTTAGTTGTTACACGCTTCTACGTCTTTACGTCCAATAGTCAAAATTGAACACCCCAATATGCTGTCAAAGAATAGTAAGTAATTATCCATAATTGTAGTTTTGTATTGCTCCCCCCCCCCTCTGTCTTATTCGTCGTATCTAGTTCCTTCAACTGCTTTTAGTGTTATCTTTAATTAGATGCTAATTTATCTATCCCTTTTTGGTTTCCTGGAAGCTGGGAAACGTATATAAATAATTCACCTAATGGTTTCTCTTTTAAGAAAACCTAACGTACTAAAGACTTGAGTGAGATTGAAACTCTTCTGAAGATTTTTCATTATTTGTAGTTACTGAAATGGTTTATGTAAAACTGCAGAGGATCTAGCGATTTCAGCCATGGGCGAAGATAGAATTAATCCATTATTTCTTGTCTTAAATTCAGCTTATATTATAAAAGATTCAACAACCGCTTCTATTTTAGGATTTGCACATTTGTGTAATGCCTTTTACCTTAATTCCAATTAGGAAATTTTAAAAAAATTTTATTTCCTTCCAATAAAATATAGGGTATTTTAGAACATAATGTATTTGTAAGACAAAATAGTTTTTTTTACTATAAATATAGTTTAATTGCCTACTCCTGTAATGTATGATTGACCGAATAATAAGTTCGCAGGACCACATCAGCCCTCTTCGCCTAGACAAAGTCTTGTGCCATTATCGAAAGTTGGACATCTGGTTTTATATGATATTATGTAGATGTGTGTAGCTTTTAAGGAACCAAATTGTTGCGTTGTGATCTTTAGAGACGGTTAGATCAATGGAAACAGTGCTTTCATAAATTTGCATAATCTTATACTTCTTGAGCCAAAATTTTAACACTAACATGATGCAACGAACCTTATCTGTCTGTTCATTGTTCATTTATTCCATGTTTTTCACGATATTCCCACAGGTCATTGTCTCAAAGCGCATGGTCAGTGTGAGAGCAGAGCACTAAATATCGCTTGAAAAATTTACTACACTTCGAACACATTGTAAGTACTTCTATGTAATTGGTTTAACGTTTTCAAGAACATTACTGCGTTTGTTTGTAAAACTAAGCGTTCATCTGTCATATAAATAATTAAAATTAAAGCAGAAATTGTTATATAGGGAATTGTTGTTGAATGGGGATCCATTTCCACTGCTGGGGTACCCTACGGTGTTTATCGAAGGGAGGTCGTTGGCCTTTCGCGAATAAAGGTGATGAAATATTTAATCTGGGATCCTGTAATGAAAATAAAATGCGTCATAATCTGTAAAGTTCTATAAAAATTGCACGCCACTGCCTAAGTTACTATAGGCGTAATTATTAAAAGGACGAGTTTGTAGTTATCCAGGAAGCAGGTAGATCTACTTGGACCTGGATCTAGATCTAGTTAGGAAGTAACTATAACACGTTTATCATTACAATCGCCTGTGGATAGACTATATACTCTCCCCTTGTAAATTTCATTAGTATACAAACCTAGCGATTTAAATTATATTGAATTTATAATAAGTAAAATTCATTTACATCTAAAAGACATTAATCGTAGCTAGAAAACGTAAAATCGGAAGATAGTAACGTATTATCATGTGCATATTATGTACTTCAGTTATAAGTAGTATTCATCAAAATGTATTAATTAAAAAAATTGTAGTATAAGGAAAATCTAATCTAAAGTTTAGATTAGTTAAAAATGATATAAGTATGAAATAAAAGATGAAAACTAGATTTTGCAAGCTTTAATTAAGAATGAAAATGCACTTCATAAATGTAAATAAATTTTAAATTTGCCGATACGCAAATTTGGGAAACCAGAACTTGCATACCAGTGACTTGAAATTTCTATACAAAACGTACCGAATTTATTGGAAATGAACAATATCTTTGGCTGATATTAACATAGCCAAATCGAAGTAAATTAAGGTCGGTAACTAAGTTTACTGTAATTCTTATTTTGGCTGTTTCATGAATGTTGAGCGGTAGAATGCAGTCAGAAAATCCGCAATCCCTTTTAAACTCGTTTACGTAGCCTTAGTAATGTGCTGACTGTATTTACACATTTTAAACGCACACACCCGCAATTTAATTAACCCTTAACCACGGACGTGTCGTCTCACAGACGGCGCGTAAAAGAAATATATATATATATACATAATTTGAAAACGGCACTTCCGTCCGACTTAGCATCTCATCCAATTCAAGTGTGATTGATCATTGTCCTGCAAACCTATTAGTAATTATTTTCGTTTAGAGATACAGGTGTTGTTTAGAAGTTTTTGTGGAGACTAGTCGTAGAGACGACGCGTCTGTTTACGTAATATAAGCAGTTCGTGAATTATTAATGTCAAAATAGTATCATTTGGTTTATTCTTATGTAGATTACCTTATTTAGTTTATTAAATCCATTTACAATTTTAATATGCCTTATTTATTTACTGCAACTGACCGATTACGATGTTTTCCCAAATCTTATGAGGTATTTCAAACAAATATTTTTGATGAGGAAATTGTTAAAAATTTATGTTTATCCTGGTTCTAAGGTGTACTAAGATACTCATTTTAACCGATAACAGGAGCTATAAACAATTTAATTACCCAATACAATGGTTTAGACGCAATAAAGGCAGTAGTTTCGAGGACGATATGTCCGGGTTCATGTTTCGTATTTCGTATGTCCGTGGTTAAGGGTCAATACACTTATAAATATAGAACTTCTACGCGTAAACCTTAAATCCAATGAACGATTAAAATCATTATACAAATAAAAGCATTAATGGTTTATGTAAGCTTAGGATCCATAATACATAGCTTTAACATAAAAATTCACTTAGAAAAAATTAGTCAATACAATATGCAATTAAGCAACAGATCGTACAAGAAACAAGGTATACAAATAGTAGAGTTACATAAATAAATTAATTATTTGATTCAATCTTCCGTTAATTGAAATTAACATGTGGGATACAGGGTAAAATCGTAAAATAAATGAACCCACGACAAGTACTGCGCCTGCAGTAGAGCACAAAGCAAAATAATGTAACCGTTGACGTTGTTTTTCGATACAAATAAATAACCGTCATAACTATAGAGGAGCGTTACATACCAGCGTGATGTTTATTAAATAGTACATTTGAGATCCGAAGTATTTCTTAAATACAAGTGGCAGAAATATTAAGAGACATTTAGCTGTGAGCTTTAGTTGTTCATAACCGAAGTCGTTATCATCTCATCATCTTACTACGTGATTGGAGACGAGAAAAGGCACCCGTTAGGAAGAAAATTCAAATAATGAGGGTTGCGCATCATCCAATCAAAACATCTCTAAATTCCATTACAATTTCTTAGGGCATATTTAACCAAACGCATAATTGAATGCAGCATAAATTTTATCATCTACTAATTGGCACACGACGTTGTATAGCTGTGTTCGTGGTTGTCTACTCCCGCGTGTTGAGAAGAGCAGTTGCAGTCAGTTATCTATTTAATTTACTTTTAAAGATTACGGTATGGTATGGCATGCGTAAGAGAATCCCAGAATTTATTTACTATCGTAGTATTACCTTTTACAATTATCTAACAACTAATCCGTAGATACTTTTTAGTTCTATAACACCTATACACCTCCCGTTTTCTAACATGCTTGTAATTCGGAAAGAAGTTAGCAATATTTTAATTACTCCATAGGCAGGACAAGCTGTGCAGATTACTAGCAGAAATGTTTTACAGGGTAACCGATTTAAATAAGTACAACAAAAATTTTATTTGACTAAAATTAAAAGAGTGAGATTTCAAAGAATATAAAGAACATTTACTTAATCAAATTGAAGAAGATCTCTTTCTATGCAATAATCATTATTAGAAAGAAATACTTTCAACTATTAAAATTAACTTAAGTTTCAATCTAAAGGGAAATACAGGCTGGAATAGACGTGGATAGTATGAATTTATTCAATTAATACAACAATTATTTAATAATGTGTAAACATATACCGCGTGGTCACGAATTACTACCTAAATAGGCATCTTCATTGATTATTATATTAAAAATACGGTAAACGTCACACCTTTTTGTAGCTATATATAGGTTAGAGTATTTCGTCTGAAAATATGTTTTAACTCCTTTTAAAAAATTGCGCAAGATTAGGCGAAAGCTATTATTTCCTTTCACTGACTGTTTAAACGTATTTTTTCTATAGACATTTTATAATATTTAGAATTTTATAGCTATTCAATATAAATATTGGTTTCATGAATTCAATGCTGCACGCTAATAAATTTTCTTTAGAATATGAAATTTGAATACAAAGTATAAGTATAATTTATATCGTTTTAAAAAAGTTTTATTTTCGCAAGACGTTCCATAGATTTACTTTGATTTCAGCATCTTACTTGAATAAGATAACATTTCTCACAGGCTTGCAGATGCTGAATAATGTGAATAGCTCTAAATGGAACACATTACCATTCGTCGCTACATAGTTTACTCAAATATCCTTGAAACGTACATAACTAAAATCACTCAGGACTTTATTAGTAATAATCTAGTAATGCCAAATTTCAAAATACCATTACTGTTATTAAATTCACGTTAGTACACAAACTACACTGACAAAAAGTTAATTACGATATATTTTAGTATAATTAATGCATTACCTACGAATTATCCAACGAAAATGTTTTAATAAATTAGTAGCTTCTCTTAACTAAATTTAATTTTAGTCTTCTGCATGGTTTACTTTATCAAATATATCGTTCTAGTAACCGTTAGGTGAGAATTATTTAAGTGTTATTGATGTACGGCTTGAATTTAATCGAAGTAATCGTTTCCATTTCCCGTCATAATAAATTCAATAGGGGTTTTACCAGTTAGCGAGGAAAACGATTTGTAAGAGATCCATTGCCCTGTTTCAATGATCATCCGTGTTGAAGAGAGCACAAATAAATCAAATTATATAAATAACGTTTACTGTACACCTTTACGCTTTATATTGCTGGTTAGTTAAGGGCAGTAGGTATTTGTATACAGGTACTCATTTAAGATTTTATATAACAATAAAATTTTAAAAATTATTGTTAGAAAAACAAAAACTTATATATTTTAATACCAGAATAGTCTGCTTAACCAGATTTGCTTTACAAAAGGCATAATTGATTACATTAACGTGTCTTTATAATAATAATATATAAAGCAGAAGGGCTAATTAAAGCAGAGCAATTTCAAAACCCGAGTAACAACAATGAACGTTCTATATTCACAACTAAAACTCCTAAAAAGTAAATCGCGTCAACTTATATTGAAACTACTACACCCTATATGATATGAATAATTTTGCTTGATATACTTAACTTCTTAATTAACTTAAATGATACACTAATACTATTACGAAGTCATAGTAATCTAATTATTGATATTGCGATAATCCTAACACTATCTTCACATAATATACTATATTTATGTAAAATGTTTCGGATTATTCAAGGCTATGGCACTCTTTAATTATAAAAAAGTCACCGAAAGAGATTAGAGCGATTTTCTACATGAAATGCAGTGATTTGGAATTGCAGATATCGTAAATTACTATATTTAACTCTTTTACAGATATTAAACTTTGTTATCTTATGAGAGATGAGACGTTAACGATTTATAAAAAAATCATTTCCAAGTGAAATATGTATGACCACCAGATACGGCGTGTACTAAATTTCGATTATCTTGGGGAATAGTACAGGCTGATTGGTGCAATACGACACGCACATGTTTATTGATCATTTAAAATAAACGCGTTTCGAAAAGTTATAGTGGATAAATATAACTCTAACACTTGGTAAAATTAAATCAACTACGAGAATCTATGAGATCTAGGACGGTATATCACGACGAAAAAGGAGTGGATTAATTAACTGCTGGAAACATACGTAATACGGGGGAAAATTTAAAAAACTTTGTGGTAAAATTGCGCTGAAATGGCAGTGGAACGTAAATAATTAAATAAATACTATTAACGAATCAAAAAATTCAAATATCCTTTACAAAACAGCTACTACTAAAATAAATTACATATTTTAGGTACTATAAAGATTAGTTAAATACTAAACCAAAAATCTAAATGTGGAGTCAAACGCTACAAAAGAATAGCGACATTTACACGCAGATTCTTCACCGCGCGATTAGGAACGTACAAGATTGCACCCGTTGCGGAACGCACACGCAATCACGCAGGACTAAACTGTTGTCGCTTAAAGCGCCTACAGACTCTTTCACCTACGAAAGCTCGTTAATTCTTGCACACGTGGGAAAGAACCTGCGCGTAAGGGGCAATCACACGCGCATTACTGCGTGAATCTGGCATGTGTTGAGCGTTGAAAATTCACGTGGTTTTGTAGGCACGTGAAGTTTTATTATCTGATAAACTTTAACATATTTTGCGAAGAGTAGTGTTTACGCCTATCAAATGCACATGCATAGGAGAAACATATCGTTTACCGTTATTTTAGCGGGTTTTAATGAAATTATTGGTGTAATTAGATTTAATTTTCCATAAACATGGATACGATCGGTACAAATTTATAAAATCTGTAATCAATTTCTTTGGTCATAAATGTACATCCATTGTAAAATTTATTATTAAACAATACAAATATACAAAATGAGAATCAATACAACACCTAAATACGTACAAATTAGTATTGTGTCTAGAAACGTAAAGCTAATCTAACAAAACAAAAAAAAGCGCGTGAAACAACGAATTTGGTGATTTAAATACACAGACGCTTTCGCTCACACAAAAATGTATAAAGTTACGTACGTGACTATGAACACATACCCTCAACAGCAAGTACATTTACACGCGCACGCTTTCATGTGGAAAAGTGCGTGCGCTGGCATTTCGTGAGCGAAAGATCGTTTTTGTAAAGGCTGTTAATGATTAATAACTAATAGCCAAAAATCCTTTCCAAATTAACCAAATAATTGAACAAAGTGTGTCTGAATTAATAAATACAAACGCAACGTTTTGAAGAAAATATCTAGCCATCAGCATTGATTAAGAGACTTATTAAGATGTGCATCGCATGTCTAAACTAGTATATTGAAAAATTTAAACTATAGATATTATCACTATCAAATTGGAATTGAGATTTCAAATTTCAGTTTAAACAGTCGTCCACAAACAGTGTAAACGTTAAGAACTTATGTAAATAAACCGACAAGCGCTGACGTCACATAATTATAGAAATCTAACTAAATATTCAACTTAAAAACAGCTACGGTAGACATTTATACATGTTCATCTGGTAATGAACGTAACAGTTACATTTCAACTAAAAGTTACTTTTAAAAATAGATCAACTATTCAGTTGTATTTATAGAAAAGTTACTTTTTCAGCTAATCTGATTTTGTGCGGTTCAAATTATTTAATTGTATATTGCTAATTATTACTTGATGTTTATGAACGCTAATAAAACTTATTAAACAGAATATAAGTTGTACATACAGTGACTCGCATTAATATTCGGACATCGCCATATTAAGAAATGATTTCCGTGTAACATTGGTATTGGTGGAACTAGGGACATTATAGTTTTGAAATATATAAAAATATTCATTTTAGCAAGGAAAAATGTTACTTTTATTTAATTAATCATTAAAACTTTGAATATATTATAT